>CM060470.1:3329855-3359855 GCA_030544235.1 Lepturacanthus savala | reverse complement strand
TTCTTTCAGCATGAAATATGTTGACCCCAACCTGATTATATACATAATTAAAAGCGCTCAACAGTTGCTGAGCAGGGAGCCGCGGAGCGAGCAGGTCGACAGGCAGCAGTCATAATGATGCACGGCGGACACGTCACCTGTTTGCCTCGTTTGTCATCTCGCCGCATATAAATTGCACATTTTATCAGTTAGTGGTGGCGGAGAGAGGAGGGTTTATAGAAGTATCGCTGCAGATTAATAGAACATCACTCCAACCTGTTAAAATGTGTGTTTTAACCTGCTAAAATGGAGAAAACCTCAACTCAATGAGAAAATAGTTTAATACAATGGGATTATAGTGGGATTTCTATCATTCCATGGACTAATAATTGACCTTTGAACTTAAATTTAAGGTAATTTATGACCTGATTTATTTTTTTAAAATAAATAGATACGTTTTAAATATAATAAATGGAAAATCAGATGTGTTTATTAATGAATTAAATGGAGAATTAAGTAAATATAGACATTTACTGGCATATTTAGTTATATATTGAATCATTATTCTTTCAGTCTTCCTTAATTTTGGACTTATAAAACATCTAAAATCATATTTTGCATGAGAAAACACTAAATAAAGTAGTTTTATCTGTAGTAAAACATGTAGTTTTTCAATATTCTAACTTTATTGTCTCTATAACAGCAACATAAATAGATTCTGACTCTTCTATAGTCAGTTTTGTCTTGTTTTAAGTTTTAAATAAAGTATTTTTTAAATATTCTAACTTTATTTTCTCTTTAACATCAACATAAATAGATTCTGACTCTTCTATAGTCAGTTTTGTCTTGTTTTAAGTTTTAAATAAAGTATTTTTTTCAATATTCTAACTCTATTTTCTCTATAACAGCAACATAAATAGATTCTGACTCTTCTATAGTCAGTTTTGTCTTGTTTTAAGTTTTAAATAAAGTTTTTTTTAAATATTCTAACTTTATTTTCTCTATAACA
Organism: Lepturacanthus savala; assembly: GCA_030544235.1. Lineage (NCBI taxonomy): Eukaryota > Metazoa > Chordata > Actinopteri > Scombriformes > Trichiuridae > Lepturacanthus > Lepturacanthus savala. The sequence goes on along the minus strand of CM060470.1, from coordinate 3,358,867 downwards.
TCAACATAAATAGATTCTGACTCTTCTATAGTCAGTTTTGTCTTGTTTTAAGTTTTAAATAAAGTTTGTTTTTTTAAATATTCTAACTTTATTTTCTCTATAGCATCAACATAAATAGATTCTGACTCTTCTATAGTCAGTTTTATCTTGTTTTACGTTTTAAATAAAGTTTTTTTTTCAATATTCTAACTATATTTCCTCTATAACAGCAACATAAATAGATTCTGACTCTTCTATAGTCAGTTTGTTCTTGTTATAAGTTTTAAATAAAGTATTTTTTTTAATATTCTAACTCTATTTTCTCTATAACATCAACATAAATAGATTCTGACTCTTCTACAGTCAGTTTTGTCTTGTTACTACTAGAATCAGATAATTCTACTAAATATTAGAATAATTGAACCAAAACTAGATATTTATACTATTTATACTGAGTAAAATTCAGGTTTTTGCTGTAAATATTAAATTTGGTACAATTAGTCAGTAATTAAGTAGAATTATCTGATTCTAGTAGCTGATAATTTAGATTATTTCAAGTGTTTCTTGATTTTAGTTCTTAAAGTTACACTAAACTGATCTAAATCAGGAAAAAACTTAAATTATCAGCTACTAGAATCAGATAATTCTATTAAATATTAGAATAATTGAACCAGAAACACTGAAATTTCTTCCTAAATGTAATATTCACTGATTTTTACTCAGTATAAATATTATTTGATATATAGAAATATTTGTACAGTTAGAAAAATAAGTGTTTTATTAATTCTGCATATTTTAATGCACTATAAGTAGCTTTTAATGCATTTAAACAGCATTTAACTGCAGGTTTGGAACAGGAACAGCACTAAAACCTCGGTGAAGGGTCAGATTAGGATCTGATCCGCCTGAACCCGGTGTCTGGGACTCATGCGGGTCCAGGCCGGGTCCTCCTCGCCGGAGCGAGCGACCCACAATGAGGCGAGATTGCCTGGACAGAAATCAATAGCGGCTGCAGGAGGGGGAATCAGAAGGCATTGATAGGGGGGGGGGGGGGGAGGGGGGGGGGGGTCCTTATCGGCGGCCAGGCCGACTGGATCCAGGAATCAGGAGAAAACACCCCCGGGTGATGCTCCGGCTGCGTTATCACCCCATCAAACACCGTGTCGTCCTGCTCGCTGTAATCCATCTTCTTCTTCTTCTTCTTCTTCTTCTTCTTCTTCTTCCTCCGTGACAGAAAGGAACCAGGGCTCCGCAGGCCGCCGCAAAGATCCACACGGACATGGAGAAGGGCTTCATTATGGCCGAAGTCATGAAATTCCAGGATTTTAAAGAGGGAGGCAGCGAGAGCGTTGTCAAGGTGACAGGAGACGATGAAGTGATGTTCAACGGGACTCAGGGGAAGGAATTACTGACACACACACACACACACACGCACACACACACACACACACACATAAGAAATGTCCAACTAGTGAAAAAATCAAATAATGTGTAGATAAAACGACTTTATTTAGTGTATGAGGTGTTATAATTCTTTATATTCCATTAAAATCATGTTATATTCTACGTTATAAGTCACTGGAGTCATGAAAATGACATATTTATACTATTTATACTGAGTAAAACTCAGTGAATATTAAATTTAGAAAGAAATTTCAGTGTTTTTGGTTCAATTATTCTAATATTTAGTAGAATTATCTGATTCTAGTAGCAGATAATTTAACTTATTTCAAGTATTTTACTTGATTTTAGTCATTTTAATCTTTTTTTTTAAGAAAATTACAACAAGTTACAAACAAATTGACCCAAAATCATGAAAAAAAGTTGAAATAATCCAAATTATCTGCAATGCAAAGTTAAAAAAATCAATGATTTGTCCATAAAATCCTATAAATCCTGACGTAAATTATGAAAAACTTGAAATAAGTTAAATTATCAAATTAATAATTCTACTAAATATTAGAATAATTGAACCAAAACTAGATATTTATACTATTTATACTGAGTAAAATTCAGGTTTTTGCTGTAAATATTAAATTTAGAAAGAAATTTCAGTGTTTTTGGTTCAATTATTCTAATATTTAGTAGAATTATCTGATTCTAGTAGCTGATAATTTAGATTATTTCTTGATTTTAGTCATTTTAATCTTTTTTTTAAAGAAAATTACAACAAGTTACAAACAAATTGACCCAAATCATGAAAAAAATTGAAATAATCCAAGATAATTCTACTAAATATTAGAATAATTGAACCAAAAACACTGAAATTTCTTTCTAAATTTAATATTTACAGCAAAAACCTGAATTTTACTCAGTATAAATAGTATAAATATCTAGTTTTAGTTCAATTATTCTAATATTTAGTAGAATTATCTGATTCTAGTGGCTGATAATTTAGATTATTTCAAGTTTTTTTCTTGATTTTAGTCATTTTAATCTTTTTTTTTAAGAAAATTACAAACAAATTGACCCAAATCATGAAAAAAACTTGAAATAATCTAAATTATCAGCTACTAGAATCAGATAATTCTACTAAATATTAGAATAATTGAACCAAAACTAGATATTTATACTATTTATACTGAGTAAAATTCAGGTTTTTGCTGTAAATATTAAATTTAGAAAGAAATTTCAGTGTTTTTGGTTCAATTATTCTAATATTTAGTAGAATTATCTGATTCTAGTAGCTGATAATTTAGATTATTTCAAGTTTTTTTCTTGATTTTAGTCATTTTAATCTTTTTTTAAAGAAAATTACAACAAGTTACAAACAAATTGACCCAAAATCATGAAAAAAACTTGAAATAAGTTAAATTATCAGCAGTGAAATAAGATAATTCTACTAAATATTAGAATAATTGAACCAAAAACACTGAAATTTCTTTCTAAATTTGTAAATTGTTGTAGTTTTCTTTAACAAAATGATTAAAATGACTAAATTCAAGAAAGAAACTTGAAATAATCTAAATTATCAGCTACTAGAATCAGATAATTCTACTAAATATTAGAATAATTGAACCAAAAACACTGAAATTTCTTTCTAAATTTAATATTTACAGCAAAAACCTGAATTTTACTCAGTATAAATAGTATAAATATCTAGTTTTGGTTCAATTATTCTAATATTTAGTAGAATTATCTTATTTCACTGCTGATAATTTAGATTATTTCAAGTTTCTTTATTGATTTTAGTCATTTTAATCTTTTTTTTTTAAGAAAATTACAACAATTTACAAACAAATTGACCCAAATCATGAAAAAAAGTTGAAATAATCCAAATTATCTGCAATGCAAAGTTAAAAAAATCAATGATTTGTCCATAAAATCCTATAAATCCTGATCTAAATCAAGAAAAACTTGAAATAATCTAAATTATCAGCTACTAGAATCAGATAATTCTACTAAATATTAGAATAATTGAACCAAAAACACTGAAATTTCTTTCTAAATTTAATATTTACAGCAAAAACATGAATTTTACTCAGTTTACTCAGAGTTATTGTGTATGAAAATAAGAATTGAGTAAAAACTACGGTGGCCCTGACGTCCAAAATACAACAATATCTCTAAATAAAGCAGCAGCATTTAAATAAAAACATGTATAAATAAAGGAAATAATAGAGCACACACACACACACACACACACACACACACACACACACACACACACATGGAACTTCTCAAGGAAAGAGAAGAAGTTCCAACATTTCTTTCGTGTACAGTAACGTGTTTGTTCTCCTTCCCCCCGGCCGCAAAAAACTCCAAAATAATTGACTTGAAGTGCTAATACGGACGGGTTTACGCGTTCTGCCGCGTGCAACGGCGCACAATTAATTAGAGGAATCAATGTCCCTTTAAAAGGCTCAGGAGACCATTTAATTCAAGCTCAATGCTCGGTGGATGGAGAGGGAGACAGAGGGAGAGGGGGGGAAATCAATGGCTATTTGTGATTCCTGAGTACGTATTAAACCAGACACGTCTAACTGGTTCATTTGCACTTGAAAGCAGCCATCTGGAGCAGCAAGCTTGGCTTAAGCAGATATGATTACTAATAATGTGATATCCCCTCGTACATGGAGGCGCGTTCAGGGCCCACCTACTGGCATTAAACGGAGGAGGGAGAGAGAAATACCAGAGAAACGCAAGAGGAAATGCTGTAAATATTAACAAAAATGGTGTTATTCCACTAAACGTCTGGTTTAATTCTGTTAACTGGGATCTAGATGTGATGTAGAGGTGGGAAATGATGAAATATGAGCTCTGAACACGGAGAATTAGTCCAATAATGAGTTAATTTGGCTTATTTCTTATTCATTTAATCTTATTTCTAAAGGAAATGTTAGTCAAAGTGACTTAAATCATAAAAATATTAAAATAAGATGAATAATCTAATAATTATTAGGTTAAAACACCTTGTTTTTGGTTCAATATTGAGATAATTTAGTTTATTTCTTATTAATTTATTCTTATTTCTAAAGGAAATGTTAGTCAAAGTGACTTAAATCATTAAAATATTAAAATAAGATGAATAATCTAATAATTATTAGGGTAAAATACCTTGTTTTGGTGCAATATTGAGATAATTTAACTTATTTCATGTTGTATTTCAAGTGTGTGTGTGTGTGTGTGTGTGTGTGTGTGTGTGTGTGTGTGTGTGTGTGTGTGTGTGTGTGTGTGTGTGTGTGTGTGTGTGTGTGTGTGTGTGTGTGTGTGTGTGTGTGTGTGTGTGTGTGTGTGTTAAGCTATAAATGATGATAAACCTCTGCAACCACAACAATACAGGAGTAAAACTTTATTTAAAACATAGATATCTACAAAATGTTAATGATCGCTATTAATAAAAAGGTTAAAATACCTTGTTTTTGGTGCAATATTGAGATAATTTATCTTATTTCTTATTAATTTATTCTTATTTCTAAAGGAAATGTTAGTCAAAGTGACATAAATCATAAACAAATTAAAATAAGATAAATAATCTAATAATTTAAGGTTAATAAATGATAATAAATCTCTGCAACCACAACAATTCAGGAGTAAAACTTTATTTAAAACATAGATATCTACAAAATGTTAATAATCGTTAATAAAAAGGTTTAAATACCTTGTTTTTGGTGCAATATTAAGATAATTTAGCTTATTTCTTATTAATTTATTCTTATTTTTAAAGGAAATGTTAGTCAAAGTGACTTAAATCATAAAAAGGTTCAAATAAGATGAATAATCTAATAATTATTAGGTTAAAATACCTTGTTTTTGGTGCAATATTGAGATAATTTAACTTATTTCATGTTGTTTTTCTTGATTTTATTATATTTAAATAAAATATTAGTCTTATTTTCTTAAAAAAACAAATAATTTAAACAAATAAACAGATAATTTACATTATTTCAAGTTTGGACTAAAATCAATAGATAATTTGGCTTTTTTCAAGTTATTTGGTCTTTTTTTTTTAAGAAAATAAGACTAATATTTTATTTAAATATAATAAAATCAAGAAAACCAACTTGAAATAAGTTAAATTATCTCAATATTGCACCAAAACAAGGTATTTTAACCTTAAATTATTAGATTATTCATCTTATTTGAACCTTTTTATGATTTAAGTCACTTTGACTAACATTTCCTTTAGAAATAAGAATAAATTAACAAGAAATAAGCTAAATTATCTCAATATCGCACCAAAAACAAGGTATTTTATTCAAGTTTATTAGATTATTTCAAGTTTTTGTATAAGATTATTTATCTTATTTTAATATTTTTATGATTTATGTCACTTTGACTAACATTTCCTTTAGAAATAAGAATAAATTAACATGAAATAAGTTAAATTATCTCAATATTGAACCAAAAACAAGGTATTTTAACCTAATAATTATTAGATTATTCATCTTATTTTAATATTTTAATGATTTAGGTCACTTTGACTAACATTTCCTTTAGAAATAAGAATAAATTAATAAGAAATAAGCTAAATTAACTCAATATTGCACCAAAAACAAGGTATTTTAACCTTTTTATTAACGATTATTAACATTTTGTAGATATCTATGTTTTAAATAAAGTTTTACTTCTGTATTGTTGTGGTTGCAGAGATTTATTATCATTTATTAACCTTAAATTATTAGATTATTTATCTTATTTTAATATTTTTATGATTTAGGTCACTTTGACTAACATTTCCTTTAGAAATAAGAATAAATTAATAAGAAATAAGATAAATTATCTCAATATTGAACCAAAAACAAGGTATTTTAACCTAATAATTATTAGATTATTCATCTTATTTTAATATTTTAATGATTTAGGTCACTTTGACTAACATTTCCTTTAGAAATAAGAATAAATTAATAAGAAATAAGCTTTGCATTGCAGATAATTTAGATTATTTCGAGTTTTGATCAAAAATCAATAGATAATTTGCCTTTTTTTCCACGTTATTTGGTCTTTTTTTAAGCAAACGAGTAAAATCAACTTGAAATAAGCTTTATTATCTCATTATTGTCTAATAGTGCAGCTTCTCTGACTCGTCGTCTGTGCTGGTTCCTGCAGGCGGCAGGAAAACACCGCCAGCAGGGCCGAAACTACGCGGTGGAGGACGGAGACATCATCTTTTTCAAATTCAACGCCCCGAACGCCCCGAAGAAGAAGTGATGCGGCGTCCCCGACCGCCGCCGGCCTGCCTTCTCCTTCCTCCCTCTCCCCGCCGGCCTCCTCTCCCGGCGCCAGGAAACTCTGACAGCTTTGCTATTTAAGACGGGGATCGGCCCCCCACTCCAAAGCCCTCGCAGCATTTTGAAGGAGCATATTACTCTCCAGATACTTCATTAATCTCCATCACGGCTGCCAGCGCTGACACAGCTGACAGCGGGGACAATGCCACCTGCTCCTCTCCCCCTGCTGCAGATAATGCATGTTTTACAGTAGCCCAGATGTCTACACAAGAAATAAGATAAATTATCTCAATATTGTACCAAAAACAAGGTATTTTAACCTTTTTATTAATAACGATCATTAACATTTTGTAGATATCTATGTTTTAAATAAAGTTTTACTCCTGTATTGTTGTGGTTGCAGAGATTTATTATCATTTATAGCTTAACACACACACACACACACACACACACACATGTTGTTGTATCATTATCATTATCATATCATGAAATAAGTAAAAGTTCCCTTTGATGTTACTGATAAATACTGAGAATAAACATCATTCATCATTTAGTTTAATATATATAACAAAAATGACAATAGTAAGAAAAACGATAGATATACACTACTCATATATACTTATATATACTCATATATACTCATATATACTTATATATACTCATATATACTCATATATACTTATATATACTCATATATACTTATATATACTCATATATACTCATATATACTTATATATACTCATATATACTCATATATACTCATATATACTCATATATACTCATATATATTATATATACTCATATATATTATATATACTCATATATACTTATATATATTATATATACTCATATATACTCATATATACTCATATATACTTATATATATTATATATACTCATATATACTCATATATATTATATATACTCATATATACTCATATATACTCATATATATTATATATACTCATATATACTCATATATACTTATATATATTATATATACTCATATATACTCATATATACTCATATATACTTATATATATTATATATACTCATATATACTCATATATACTTATATATACTCATATATACTCATATATACTCATATATTATATATACTCATATATACTCATATATACTCATATATATTATATATACTCATATATACTCATATATACTCATATATATTATATATACTCATATATACTCATATATACTCATATATATTATATATACTCATATATACTCATATATACTCATATATATTATATATACTCATATATACTCATATATACTCATATATACTCATATATATTATATATACTCATATATACTCATATATATTATATATACTCATATATACTCATATATACTTATATATATTATATATACTCATATATACTCATATATACTCATATATACTCATATATACTTATATATATTATATATACTCATATATACTCATATATACTCATATATATTATATATACTCATATATACTCATATATACTCATATATACTTATATATATTATATATACTCATATATACTCATATATACTCATATATATTATATATACTCATATATACTCATATATACTCATATATATTATATATACTCATATATACTCATATATATTATATATACTCATATATACTCATATATACTCATATATATTATATATACTCATATATACTCATATATACTTATATATATTATATATACTCATATATACTCATATATACTCATATATACTTATATATATTATATATACTCATATATACTCATATATATTATATATACTCATATATACTCATATATACTCATATATATTATATATACTCATATATACTCATATATACTCATATATATTATATATACTCATATATACTCATATATACTCATATATATTATATATACTCATATATATTATATATACTCATATATACTCATATATACTCATATATACTCATATATACTCATATATACTCATATATATTATATATACTCATATATACTCATATATACTCATATATACTCATATATATTATATATACTCATATATACTCATATATACTTATATATATTATATATACTCATATATACTCATATATACTTATATATATTATATATACTCATATATACTCATATATACTCATATATACTTATATATATTATATATACTCATATATACTCATATATACTCATATATATTATATATACTCATATATACTCATATATACTCATATATACTTATATATATTATATATACTCATATATACTCATATATACTCATATATATTATATATACTCATATATACTCATATATACTCATATATATTATATATACTCATATATACTCATATATACTCATATATACTTGTATATATTATATATACTCATATATATTATATATACTCATATATATTGTATATACTTATATATACTTATATATACTTATATATACTCATATATACTCATATATTCATATATACATCATCAGTGTGTTTCCTATTTTGTCTGAATATACATTGTATAGTATATATATACACACACATATATATATATAGACACTACTCACATAAGTATATATACTATAGTAGATATTGGTTTTTACTCATGTAAAGAACAATATTTCTAACTTATTGAATAGTGTATACACACACACACACACACACACACACACACACACACACACACACACACACATATATATATATATATATATATATATATATATATATATATATATATATATATATATATATATATACACACACAACTTGTAATAAGTAGAGATATTGTTATTTGGTCTGAATTTTAATGAAATAAGTAAAACTTCCTTTGCTTCTCTGCTAATAATGAATGAGAATAAACACCTTTAACACCATTATTCATATATATATATATATATATATATATATATATATATATATATATATATATATATATATATACTCACAAAATCCAAATTTTTGCAGCTGCATAGTATGAAAATAGAAGTTGACACAATCCACAAGCAGAAGCAGAAAATGATTCCTGTTGTCTGAAGTAGTGTTTTTCTCCCCCTATACTTTGTGTGTAAGTGTTTGTGAAGCGTTTATGCTGATGGAATCACACACACACACACACACACACACACACACACACACACACACACACACACACACACACACACACGCTCCAAACTAAGATTGTGTTCTCCGTGGGAGTCCGAACAAAGAGCCTTGGATCAGCAGCGCTTTGCTGAATATCTCGTAACCATTAAAGGCTGCGGAGAACAAAAATGGCCTTTTGATAGGAACAAAAAAAGCGATTGAATAAAAACGGTGATTTCACAGAGATAGCGTTGCATATATCTAAGTTTTGGGGGATTGGCTGCGTGAATAGGAGCCGGGTTTGTCATGGAAATCAGCTGGATTATAGTCTTTAAGGTTGGAGATTGGTGGCAAAATATAGGATGCTGTTTATTGTGGTTAGACGTAATGAAAGAGCAATGACGACACATGAAATATCATTACTGAGCTAGCTTTAGCGTTAGCCGCGGCTTTGAATCTAACTTTTTTTTCTCTGTCGGACGACGCAGGAAGTTGGGATTCTGTTTCCTGCACGACTGTTTTAAACCAAAACCAGCCTCAGACCTTTATTCTAACATAGGAATAAAGCTGTTAGATGCATGCAGATGTTAGAAAAGAGCAAAATATTGCAGATTCCAAAGCATTGATGCAGTTTAAACTACTATTTTATCCAAATATCACATAGATGCATTCAAATGTGAGTGTAATAAAGCATTTTTAATGATTTTGAGTTGTTATAATGCAAGTTTTACAAAGATTTGTGTTGTTTTTGCATCGATTTAATGAGATTTTTCACTTTTATTTACAGCAAATTAAGGAATTTCTACTTATAATCACATTATAGTGAATTATAACATGATTTTAATGGATTATATCAAAGGGAATTATAATACCAGCTGTTATTTATGTATTTAATTTACATTTTTGGCTAAAATCAATAGATAATTTGCCTTTTTTCAAGTACATTTTCTTTAAATATAATAAAATCAAGACAAAAAACTTGAAATAATCTAAATTATCAGCCACTAGAATAAGATAATTCTACTAAATATTAGAATAATTGAACCAAAAACAAGATATTTTCACCTAAATTTGACATTTATTTAGTTTAAAAATCAAAAATACCTGAAAATATCTTGTTTTTGGGACAATTATTGTTTATTATTATATAATTTATTGATCATTTATTATACTATATATTATTTAATTTAAGAAAAAAACAGTATTTATATATTTAATTTAGATTTAATGTGTTTGTGTGATTATTTAATTGTCTCCTTTATAATAAACATCTATCAGAATATATTCTGAATGATCCTCAGTGGGATTTATAGGATTTTATGGACGAATAATTGACCTTTGACCTCTTATCTTATTAATCAGTGAACTTTACATTGCAGATAATTTAGATTATTTCAAGTTTGGACTAAAATCAATAGATAATTTGGCTTTTTTCAAGTTATTTGTTGTTGTTTTTTTAAGAAAATAAGACTAATATTTTATTTAAATATAATAAAATCAAGAAAAACAACATGAAATAAGTTAAATTATCTCAATATTGAACCAAAAACAAGGTATTTTAACCTAATAATTATTAGATTATTCATCTTATTTTAATATTTTTATGATTTAGGTCACTTTGACTAACATTTCCTTTAGAAATAAGAATAAATTAATAAGAAATAAGTTAAATTAACTCAATATTGAACCAAAAACAAGGTATTTTAACTATAAAATCTTCCTATTTCCTATAAAATAGATTTGCAATGAATCTCAGTTGCCAGATTATTTATCTTATTTTATATTTTGACTAAAATCAAGAAAAAACACTTGAAATCAGCTAAAATATCTGCCTTTTTGGTACAAATAGTCCAATATTGAGTAGAATTATCTCATTCTAGTAGCAGATAATTTGGCTTTTTTCAAGTTATTTGCTCTTGTTTTAACATTTTCTTTAAAAAAAACAGATTAAACTGACTAATATCAATAAATATTGGACTAATTGTCCCAAAAACAAGGTATTTTAACCTTTTTATTAATAACGATCATTAACATTTTGTAGATATCTATGTTTTAAATAAAGTTTTATTCCTGAATTGTTGTGGTTGCAGAGATTTATTATCATTTATTAACCTTAAATTATTAGATTATTCATCTTATTTTAATATTTTAATGATTTAAGTCACTTTGACTAACATTTCCTTTAGAAATAAGAATAAATTAATAAGAAATAAGATAAATTATCTCAATATTGCACCAAAAACAAGGTATTTTAACCTAATAATTATTAGATTATTCATCTTATTTTAATATTTTAATGATTTAGGTCACTTTGTCTAACATTTCCTTTAGAAATAAGAATAAATTAATAAGAAATAAGATAAATTATCTCAATATTGTACCAAAAACAAGGTATTTTAACCTTTTTATTAATAACGATCATTAACATTTTGTAGATATCTATGTTTTAAATAAAGTTTTACTCCTGTATTGTTGTGGTTGCAGAGATTTATTATCATTTATAGCTTAACACACACACACACACACACACACACACATGTTGTTGTATCATATCATTACACACAGGGAATTATGTCTATTTTAGACGACAATAATTATTGTGTAATTATTGTCATTGTGTGACGCTTGTATTCTCTACTGGACGCAGGAAATACAGGAAATCAATATGAAATCAGAGTATAAATAATGTTATGTACATATTTAAACCCTTATTTATCAGTTTTCCTGCTATAAATGATAATAAATGTGGAATATCTGTAAAAAAAAACAACTTAAAGCTGGAATTAATACAGATAATAAGTGATATTTGTTGGTTTCCTCTTTATTTAACGATATTAAAGAGTAAATAAATTAAATATTAATCCCAAAACGCAGCAGAATACGATGATTTACACTCATTAACAAGGAAAAACTGACCCTAATCAAGAAAATAAGATAAATTATCAATGATTAATAAGATAAGAGCTCAATAAATACTAGAAATCACACATTATTTTGATATGAAACTAAATAAATGTCAAATTTAGGTGAAAATATCTTGTTTTTGGACAATTATTCTAATATTAAGTAGAATTATCTTATTCTAGTGGCTGATAATTGAGCTTAATTTGGTCAATTTGGTCTAATTCTACTAATAAATTGACTAAAATCAAGAAAAACACCCTTTTAAATGAGATAAATGATCAATAAATTATACTATAATAAACAATAATTGTCCCCAAAACAAGATATTTTCAGGTATTTTTGATATGAAACTAAATAAATGTCAAATTTAGGTGAAAATATCTTGTTTTTGGAGCAATATTGTATAATTTATTGATCATTTATCTAATTTAAAAGTTTTTTTTTCTTGATTTTAGTCAATTTAATCTTTTATTTGTCAGAAAATGTCTTAAAATTAGACCAAATTGACCCAAATCAGGTTAAAAAATTGAAATAAGCTAAATTATTGAGTAGAATTATCTGATTCTACTGGACTTTTTATTGATTTAAGTCAATTTATTAGTAGAATTAGACCAAATTAAGCTCAATTATGGACTAATAATTGACCTTTGACCTCTTATCTTATTAATCAGTGAACTTTACATTGCAGATAATTTACATTATTTCAAGTTTGGATTAAAATCAATAGATAATTTGGCTTTTTTCAAGTTATTTGGTCTTTTTTTGACTCTCAATTTGAAATTTCTACGATTTTATGGACTAATAATTGACCTTTGACCTCTTATGGAAATAAGTTAAATTATCTCAATATTGCACCAAAAACAAGGTATTTTAACCTTAAATTATTAAAGTTTATTAGATTATTCATCTTATTTTAATATTTTTATGATTTAGGTCACTTTGACTAACATTTCCTTTAGAAATAAGAATAAATTAATAAGAAATAAGATAAATTAACTCAATATTGCACCAAAAACAAGGTATTTTACCCTTAAATTATTAGATTATTCATCTTATTTTAATATTTTAATGATTTATGTCACTTTGACTAACATTTCCTTTAGAAATAGGAATAAATTAATAAGAAATAAGATAAATTATCTCAATATTGAACCAAAAACAAGGTATTTTAACCTTTTTATTAACGATTATTAACATTTTGTAGATATCTATGTTTTAAATAAAGTTTTACTCCTGAATTGTTGTGGTTGCAGAGATTTATTATCATTTATTAACCTTAAATTATTAGATTATTTATCTTATTTTAATATTTTAATGATTTAAGTCACTTTGACTAACATTTCCTTTAGAAATAAGAATAAATTAATAAGAAATAAGCTAAATTATCTCAATATTGCACCAAAAACAAGGTGTTTTAACCTTTTTATCATCTTAAATTTATCTTTATTATCTTATTCTAGTAGCAGATAATTTGACTTTTGGTCAAATTGACTCGTATCAAGAAAAACAACTTGAAATAAACTAAATCACTAAAAACATCTATATTCTATAATGATCCTCAGTTGATTTCTATGATTTTATGAACACATAATTGACCTTTGACCTCTTATCTTGCAGATAATTCACATTATTTCAAGTTGTATCCGTTTTTTTCTAATACCCTAAACTATATTCCCTCTTCTGACTCTTTTTAATCCCGGGTTCAACCTTTGTATTAATAGAAATATTCCACATTTATTATCATTTGAAGCAGGAAAAACAGAAAAATCAGCCGCCGATAATTCCGATTGTGCTTTAAGTTGATTTCCCTGTCGATTATTTCAAAAAGAACCTTTTTCTCGGCACATTACAGGATGGTGAGAGCATTGAAATGATCCATTGTGGCTGCTTTATGCCCGTGATGCTATCAGGAACCCACTTCTGAGTATTATTTGTGGTGTGTCAGTTCCTGACTGTGTGCGACCGCACTGAGGCTATTTCTCTCAACCTTCAATTCAAACTTGGCCCATTACAGCCAGACTACAAAAGCACTTTCCGTGCACTCAGGAGCTCATGGCAGTGAATGGTGGATATTTCCAATCACTCCGCTGTCAATCCAAGTGTCAGATAAACACAGGGCCGACGGAAACAGCTTTAGAACGACAGAAAGAGAGAGAGAGGGAGAGAGGGGGGGAACTCACAGATATGGCTGTCTTACTCTGCAGAGTCCTTGTTTTTGGTGCAATTAGTCCAATATTTATTGATATTAGTCAGTTTAATCTGTTTTTTTTAAAGAAAATGTTAAAACAAGAGCAAATAACTTGAAAAAAGCCAAATTATCTGCTACTAGAATGAGATAATTCTACTCAATATTGGACTATTTGTACCAAAAAGGCAGATATTTTAGCTGATTTCAAGTGTTTTTTCTTGATTTTAGTCAAAATATAAAATTCTTTTTTTTTTTATTCTTATTTCTAAAGGAAATGTTAGTCAAAGTGACCTAAATCATTAAAATATTAAAATAAGATGAATAATCTAATAATTTAAGGTTAATAAATGATAATAAATCTCTGCAACCACAACAATACAGGAGTAAAACTTTATTTAAAACATAGATATCTACAAAATGTTAATAATCGTTAATAAAAAGGTTTAAATACCTTGTTTTTGGTGCAATATTGAGTTAATTTAACTTATTTCTTATTAATTTATTCTTATTTCTAAAGGAAATGTTAGTCAAAGTGACCTAAATCATTACAATATTAAAATAAGATGAATAATCTAATAATTTAAGGTTAATAAATGATAATAAATCTCTGCAACCACAACAATACAGAAGTAAAACTTTATTTAAAACATAGATATCTACAAAATGTTAATAATCGTTAATAAAAAGGTTTAAATACCTTGTTTTTGGTGCAATATTGAGTTAATTTAACTTATTTCTTATTAATTTATTCTTATTTCTAAAGGAAATGTTAGTCAAAGTGACATAAATCATTACAATATTAAAATAAGATGAATAATCTAATAATTTAAGGTTAATAAATGATAATAAATCTCTGCAACCACAACAATACAGAAGTAAAACTTTATTTAAAACATAGATATCTACAAAATGTTAATAATCGTTAATAAAAAGGTTTAAATACCTTGTTTTTGGTGCAATTAGTCCAATATTTATTGATATTAGTCAGTTTAATCTTGTTTTTTTTAAAGAAAATGTTAAAACAAGAGCAAATAACTTGAAAAAAGCCAAATTATCTGCTACTAGAATGAGATAATTCTACTCAATATTGGACTATTTGTACCAAAAAGGCAGATATTTTAGCTGATTTCAAGTGTTTTTTCTTGATTTTAGTCAAAATATAAAATAAGATAAATAATCTGGCAACTGAGATTCACTGCAAATCTATTTTATAGGTGGATTTTATAGGAAAGAGGAAGATTTTATAGTTAAAATACCTTGTTTTTGGTGCGATATTGAGATAATTTAACTTATTTCTTATTAATTTATTCTTATTTCTAAAGGAAATGTTAGTCAAAGTGACATAAATCATTAAAATATTAAAATAAGATAAATAATCTAATAATTTAAGGTTAATAAATGATAATAAATCTCTGCAACCACAACAATTCAGGAGTAAAACTTTATTTAAAACATAGATATCTACAAAATGTTAATAATCGTTAATAAAAAGGTTAAAATACCTTGTTTTTGGTTCAATATTGAGATAATTTAGCTTATTTCTTATTAATTTATTCTTATTTCTAAAGGAAATATTAGTCAAAGTGACATAAATCATTAAAATATTAAAATAAGATGAATAATCTAATAATTATTAGGTTAAAACACCTTGTTTTTGGTGCAATATTGAGTTAATTTAGCTTATTTCTTATTAATTTATTCTTATTTCTAAAGGAAATGTTAGTCAAAGTGACTTAAATCATTAAAATATTAAAATAAGATGAATAATCTAATAATTTAAGGTTAATAAATGATAATAAATCTCTGCAACCACAACAATTCAGGAGTAAAACTTTATTTAAAACATAGATATCTACAAAATGTTAATAATCGTTAATAAAAAGGTTTAAATACCTTGTTTTTGGTGCAATTAGTCCAATATTTATTGATATTAGTCAGTTTAATCTGTTTTTTTTTAAAGAAAATGTTAAAACAAGAGCAAATAACTTGAAAAAAGCCAAATTATCTGCTACTAGAATAAGATAATTCTACTCAATATTGGACTATTTGTACCAAAAAGGCAGATATTTTAGCTGATTTCAAGTGTTTTTTCTTGATTTTAGTCAAAATATAAAATGAGATAAATAATCTGGCAACTGAGATTCACTGCAAATCTATTTTATAGGTGGATTTTATAGGAAAGAGGAAGATTTTATAGTTAAAATACCTTGTTTTTGGTGCAATATTGAGATAATTTAGCTTATTTCTTATTAATTTATTCTTATTTCTAAAGGAAATGTTAGTCAAAGTGACCTAAATCATTAAAATATTAAAATAAGATAAATAATCTAATAATTTAAGGTTAATAAATGATAATAAATCTCTGCAACCACAACAATACAGAAGTAAAACTTTATTTAAAACATAGATATCTACAAAATGTTAATAATCGTTAATAAAAAGGTTAAAATACCTTGTTTTTGGTTCAATATTGAGATAATTTATCTTATTTCTTATTAATTTATTCTTATTTCTAAAGGAAATGTTAGTCAAAGTGACTTAAATCATTAAAATATTAAAATAAGATGAATAATCTAATAATTTAAGGTTAATAAATGATAATAAATCTCTGCAACCACAACAATTCAGGAGTAAAACTTTATTTAAAACATAGATATCTACAAAATGTTAATAATCGTTAATAAAAAGGTTTAAATACCTTGTTTTTGGTGCAATTAGTCCAATATTTATTGATATTAGTCAGTTTAATCTGTTTTTTTTTAAAGAAAATGTTAAAACAAGAGCAAATAACTTGAAAAAAGCCAAATTATCTGCTACTAGAATAAGATAATTCTACTCAATATTGGACTATTTGTACCAAAAAGGCAGATATTTTAGCTGATTTCAAGTGTTTTTTCTTGATTTTAGTCAAAATATAAAATGAGATAAATAATCTGGCAACTGAGATTCACTGCAAATCTATTTTATAGGTGGATTTTATAGGAAAGAGGAAGATTTTATAGTTAAAATACCTTGTTTTTGGTGCAATATTGAGATAATTTAGCTTATTTCTTATTAATTTATTCTTATTTCTAAAGGAAATGTTAGTCAAAGTGACCTAAATCATTAAAATATTAAAATAAGATAAATAATCTAATAATTTAAGGTTAATAAATGATAATAAATCTCTGCAACCACAACAATACAGAAGTAAAACTTTATTTAAAACATAGATATCTACAAAATGTTAATAATCGTTAATAAAAAGGTTAAAATACCTTGTTTTTGGTTCAATATTGAGATAATTTATCTTATTTCTTATTAATTTATTCTTATTTCTAAAGGAAATGTTAGTCAAAGTGACATAAATCATAAAAATATTAAAATAAGATGAATAATCTAATAATTTAAGGTTAAAATACCTTGTTTTTGGTTCAATATTGAGATAATTTAACTTATTTCAAGTTGGTTTTCTTGATTTTATTATATTTAAAGAAAATATTAGTCTTATTTTCTTAAAAAAAACAACAAATAACTTGAAAAAAGCCAAATTATCTATTGATTTTAGTCCAAACTTGAAATAATGTAAATTATCTGCAATGTAAAGTTCACTGATTAATAAGATTAGAGGTCAAAGGTCAATTATTAGTCCATAAAATCCTATAAATCCCACTGAGGATCATTCAGAATATATTCTGATAGATGTTTATTATAAAGGAGACAATTAAATAATCACACAAACACATTAAATCTAAATTAAATATATAAATAATATATAATATAATAAATGATCAATAAATTATACTATAATAAACAATAATTGTCCCAAAAAACAAGATATTTTCAGGTATTTTCGGGAAATGTATCAACAATTTCCCGAGTTACAGCAAATATCGTAAAAAGCGACGCACACGTGTGATATAAGTGTAAATAGAGGAGGGGATTATTCATTCTGCTCGAAAGAAATGCAGGAATGTGAGGGATGAGGAGTGAGTCCAGAGGGTTTTCACATTAACATATTGACAGATGTGTGTGTTTTATGTTTTATAGTGAAGGCCGGTCCGAGAAGAAGAAGAGGAGTGACCCCACGGAGACAAAAATAGCACCTGAGAGAGAAAATTGAAACTGGTGCAAGCATGAGACGCGTGGATGGAATATAAAAACACCGAGGTTTCAAGAACACCTTTAAAAATATGTATAAACCTGTTAAAATCCTAAAGCTCCTCATGCAGGAAGGGACTTTTATGGCAATTTAACATGGTTTTAATGCATTTCTCGCATAGATTTAATGATATTTGAAGCAAAATCGAGGAAAAAAACAACTGTTTCTTGTTTATTTCTATAGTTTATTTGATGCAAATTAGTATAATGTCATTACAATCTGTTAGAAATGAGGTAAAATGTGTTTTACACATAGTTTAAACTGATCCAGGTGATTTAGATTTGTGTGATTATTTATAATCTAACATTTTACAGAATATATTTTACTTATTTCTTATTAATTTATTCTTATTTCTAAAGGAAATGTTAGTCAAAGTGACCTAAATCATTAAAACATTAAAATAAGATAAATAATCTAATAAACTTTAATAATTTAAGGTTAAAATACCTTGTTTTTGGTGCAATATTGACATAATTTAGCTTATTTCTTATCTTTTTTTAAAGGAAATGTTAGTCAAAGTGACATAAATCATAAAAAAGTTAAAAAAAATAAATAATCTTATACAAAAACTTGAAATAATCTAATAAACTTTAATAATTTAAGGTTAAAATACCTTGTTTTTGGTGCAATATTGAGTTAATTTAACTTATTTCAAGTTGTTTTTCTTGATTTTATTTCATTTAAATAAAAATATTAGTCTTATTTTCTTAAAAAAAGACCAAATAACTTGAAAAAAGCCAAATTATCTATTGATTTTAGTCCAAACTTGAAATAATCTAAATTATCTGCAATGTAAAGTTCACTGATTAATAAGATAAGAGGTCAAAGGTCAATTATTTGTCTATAAAATCCTATAAATCCCACTGAGGATCATTCAGAATATATTCTGATAGATGTTTATTATAAAGGAGACAATTAAATAATCACACAAACACATTAATTATCTACAATGATTAATAATATAAGAGGTCAAAGGTCAATTATTTGTGCTTAAATCGTAGAAATCAACTGAGGATCATTATAGAACATGAAGAATATAGTTATTAAATGGAGTTATTATAATTCCTTGGATGTAATACATGTTATTATACATTATTATATTAATATAAATCATTTGAGTCATGAAATTACTTAATTTGCTTTAAGTAAAGTGAAACAATATCATTAAAATCATGTAAAAAGCACCAAATAACCACTTATATTCACATTATAATGCATCTTAATGCATTTTAATATGAGAATTATAATGTAATATACACAGATCAAATCTAAAATACTATATTTAATGTTGGAGCTGAGGTTTTCTACTGTGATTTATTAATAAAACTCAAATGCTGGATTTTAACAGGTTAATATTCAAATTATTGGACGTGTAATTGGACTTTTGCTGATAAATATAAATTCCAATATATGCAAAATGGTTTTAAAACCATCAAATTCCTTGAATGTTTGAACATACTCCACCAATAAAATGATTCTGCTGCTGTTCACAATGCCACTAAATAATTAAGAGGGATAAATGAAGAGGATTAATAAAAGAATGTGTTCTGCACTTATACTGAACAGGTTTAATTGCCAATAAAACAGATAATTTATTGATCCTTCGTAGGAAATGGCATAGTTATGGCAGCTACAGCCATAAAGACGAGAGAATCACACATAACATAAAATCTGTACATGTCCTGAGGAAAACTAAAGCGGCACTTTACACTACAAGTGTTCTTTTCACTTTTTAATTGTATTTTTGTTCTTTTACAACAATTAACTCCAGTTTTTACCCTTAATTTATGTTATGCTTTTATTAATAATAATTAATAATATATATATAGTACTTTTATGTTTTTAACCATATGTAAATGCTGTCTAGTTTATTAGAGTATTGATAAAAACGCTCAAAAATATTATTATTATTATTATTAAGGTGACTAAGAAATACCCCAAATTAAAATAGTACAAATAAAAAAATATATAAAATTATTTTAAAAATATAATATAATACAATAACATATTTGGTGTGCAAATATGTAAAAAAAAAAATGCTGCAATAATTTAAAATAGAGCCAAAAAAACAAGATAACTGTAGCTCATACTAGCATTATGCATAATAAACAGGAAAGGAATATGACAAAAGAGTGATTGACAGGTCGGCTGACCAATCAGCGACGCGGCGCTCAAACGGAACAACCAATCAGCTGCGCGCAGGACGGCGGGATTTCCTGCGTGTGACGCAAACACACCGAGTCACCCCTGCAGGCCCCACCCTTTGTGTTCCCCACCGCCCGTCAATCAAAACAGAAACAGAATCCTGACACTTATCAGCTTTTTTTTCTACGCGAATACAATCAATACAACTCGATGGGCATGTCCGGCGGCTTGTGACTGCCGGGACTCTCCGTTTGACGACGAGTCACACAATGACTGGTATGCAAATATCGATCTTACAGCTCACCCACGGGAAGCTAACTAGCTAACCGCTCGGCTAGACCTAGCTCGCTAGCAGGCTAGCGGCGCCCGCGGATGGGGGCAGTGCTAATCGTCGCCGGCTATGTTAGCAGCGGCGGCTAACGCTTCGATTAGCTTGTTAGGACAATATCTCGCTGTCTTGACAGTAATTGTTGCTTCATAGCTATGTATCGGTGGCGCTAAGGACAGCTAGCAGCGGTGTTAGTGGCCGTGTTGTTAGCTAATTCATTACACAGCTGTATAAGATGTAACAGCCACCTTAGTCAGGTTTGTTTGGTTAATGTTAGCTCCTCTGTGCTTCTTCTTTTTTACTGTTTAGACCCAGAAGAGCCAATGAAAGCAGGAGACATGGCTGCCTTGGACGTGGACAGCAGTCAAAGTGGCTTTTTGCAGCAGGAAGAAGGCCGAGGCTGTCAGGTAAGGTTTAATAATGAGTTGAAGGGAGCTGAGAGGTGCTGAGTGAAAGTTCACACACTGCAAACTTGCAGGAGGAAGAGGAGGGGTGTCGTACCCTGATTTGAATCCCTCAGGCAACACTTCCCCTCAGGCTGCACATCAATGGGTCCTGTGACAGATTTTAAACCTTTCACCTGGGTTTTTAACCCCAATTTGCTGCCTGACTATAAAACAAGTGACCTTTAACCTACATCTCTAGGCAAAGAAGGTTTATTTCTGCCTCAAAGTGTTTTACATGGAGCAATAAAAGCAAAAGAGACACATACAAAACAGTCATATGTCCAATCCTTAGATTTGTGTAAGTTATATACATATCAGTCATTTTCTATTGTACATGTACAGTATTATAAGAGAGGTTTTCTGTGAATTTGCTGCAGTTTTTGACTGGTCCAGGACAATCTGAGAAATCTGGATGCTTTATAAAGTCATAGCACATCAGAAAGGTATTTTGGCTCCGAAACCTTTCAAGCGCTTTACAAAGCAACAACAGCAGTATTTTTTACCTATTCTCTGACAGACAGGAAGCCAACATTGAGACCTCAGAAGTGGAATGACGTGATCCACTTTCTTGGTCTTAGAGCTGCCGTGTTCTGAATTAAACGCAGCTGTCGATCGACCTGTAAAAACACCGTTAGACTGGAGGCTGCTGGAGATTTTCTTTTCCAAATCCTGAGACAGAAATCTTTTAAATCTTGATAGTTAGACTTGAAATTCCTGTGCGGCCGCTCGACTAACAGCCACCCGCTTTCTTCCTTTTTGTATTTGAACGTTGTGGCTCAGCCGTCACCCCTCGACCTGCTAGCAACCACCTGCACTAAGGTCGGCTCTCCGTCGTCGGAGGTGGACAGAGGTGCTGCTGCTGCCGCTGATGTGGTAAGTTAGTCAGCACCTCTGCTTAGAGCTGAAGCAGGGAGCTGGTGGTGGGAGTGTGGCTTTCGCTTGCTTTAAAGGTCCCGTGTCCTTTTTAGACCCCCAACGAGATGGATTTGTGGTTTTTAAGTTCGGAAAATCACCTCGACGTAGTTTTACATCTCCTTTTGTCAGGTTGTTTCATTGATATAAATGAGATCTGGATGGTGTTGACTGTATAGTTGTGACATCACAACTTTAAGGCACAGTCTGTGGATTCACAGCTTTGACACAATGGACACTTCCTAATCAAAACTAATTTAGGGATATTGTATATTTATATTATCTCCTTTCTATTCAATAACTTTATTTATAGCTTATTCTTGTAACACTTATATTATAATTGTACCAATTTAATGAGTCAAATTCCATCTAGGTTACAGTTTATATATTGATTTTAATATAAAACATTAACTCTTTCTAAGCAGATGTGTAATAATCAGTGTTTGTCACATGATGAAGCAACAGAAGCAGGAAAATCCCCTTCAAAGCTGTTTAATTCACTACATTTGAGTGTTTTTTATGTATTTTTAGTTATTTGCGGCCTGAAACTCTTGCATTTCAACGAGTTGTGCCATAAAACCGTAGAGGCGTCTGTGAAGTTGTGACATCACAACTGAACAGTTGACCTGTTCTTTCTAGAGCTGCAAAGAGAAGCTCGAGGGAGGAGATGTGAAACTAGACCGAGATGATTTTTAATTCTTAAAACCACGTTAGTGACGTCACAACTTCACAAGGTGGGAGGACGAGCACCTGCTGAAACACGGGTCCTGGAAAACCTGGAAAGTTATTGACCGATTTTCCAGTCCTGGAATTATCCTGGAATTATCCTGGAATTATCCTGGAATTATCCTGGAAAATGATGGCAGTGAAAACCGCTGCGTGTTTTATTTCCACTGCTGTTAGCATGAGTGAATGTGCTTTAACGTGGCTGAATTAGCATTGAAGCTATCAACCAGTCAATTTGACTTTATTCAAGAGTTTTATACAATAGAATAATAAATAGAACATGTTAAAAATGTTGAACTACCCCTTTAAATCTGGTTGTTTTAGCCAAGATGCTGCAACTATATTTACATTTCCTGTTTCCTTTGAATCATGTAAATTTTGGGTTTATTCCCATTGAAATGTTCTAAATTACCAGCCCTGATAAATTAATCTCCTCAATAAATGCTTTGCTTTGCTAATTCATCAGTGCTTAATCCTTTCATTTTTTTAATGCTGGTTGATTTTCTTTCTCAGACGACGGTAGCGGCGTCGACGCAGCTCGCCGGGACGGATAAATGGGAGGTGTTAGCCCCCGCCGTGTCGGCCAAGGACGATTCTGGACTGATCCAGATCCAGGGTCAAGGGATATTAACGTCAAACGGACAGTATGTTCTTCCTTTCCAGAACCTACAGAGTCAGCCCATCTTCGTGTCGTCAGGGACGGACGCCGCCGCCGTCTCCTCCGCCAACTCAGTGCCTAACATCCAGTACCAAGTGATTCCTCAGATCCAGACGGCGGACGGTCAGCTGAGCTTCGACGCGGCGGCGGCGGCGGGTTTGACTCAGGACGCCGCGGGGCACATCCAGATCCTGCCCGACGGGAGCCAGAGCCTCAGCGTCACGTCGACCGCCAACATCCTTAACAGCAGCAGCAACAACCAGAACCTCGTGTCGCAGGCCGCCGGCGTGCAGCAGATCCAGGGCGTGTCCATCGGCGGCCCCGCCTTCAACAGCCAGGGTCAGGTGGTGTCCGGGTTGCCCGGCAACATCACCTTCGTTCCTATAAACAGCGTGGACTTGGACTCCCTGGGGTTGTCCGGCGCTCAGACGATAGCGACGGGAATCACGGCCGACGGCCAGCTGATCATGGCGAGCCATCCTATGGACGGCGCCGATAATCTGGCGAAGGCGGACGAGAATCTGTCGCAGACGCTACCGGTTAATGACTCGAATGCTGAGATATTTGTGCCGACTTCTTCCTCTAACGCGGCGGCGAGCGAGCCCGCTATGCTAGCGCAGGACGCCGGCCAGCTGCCGGCGATGGCGACGGAACAGGGCGGCGGCGGCGAGGGGTTCGTCCAGCAGAACCAGGAGGCGGGCGTCCAGGCCTCCTCGGCCCAGCCCGTCATCCAGCTGCAGCAGGTGCCGGTTCACGCCAGCAACGGGCAGGTGGCGGCGGCGGGAACGACGGCGGCGGGCGCGGCGGGCCTGCAGAACGTGCAGCTGATCAATCCCGGCACCTTCATCATCCAGGCCCAGACGGTCACGCCGTCCGGGCAGATCCAGTGGCAGACCTTCCAGGTGCAGGGGGTCCACAACCTGCAGAACCTGCAGCTGCCCACCACGCCGCCGCAGCAGATCACGCTGGCCCCGGTCCAGACCCTGTCCCTGGGATCCAGCCCCGTCAGCATCGGCGCCGGGCAGATCCCCAACCTGCAGACGGTGACCGTCAACTCGGTGGTGCAGCAGGAGGGAGACGCCGACGTCCCGGCAGGTGCAGCAGCTGTTTTATTATCATGGGAAATCAGGACGTTTTTAGCATTTTGCTAAATTCTGCTGCGTTTTTGTAGCATCCTTCACGTGTGTCTGCTAAAATACTTTATTCTCACTCTCCCAGCCAATAGAATTCCAGGCAAATGTAGCGTCGACCAATCAAATGAGAGCAAGAGAGTCCTTTTATTCCATTGTCAAAGTCAATTAGTGGTTCTCAAAGTGGGGTCCGAGGGCCCCACAGGGTCCTTGAAGAGGTGCCCCAAAAAAGGAGAATAAATTATTTTCACTATAATTCTACAATAAAAGGATATTTGTTTAGAGGGCTAATAAATAATTAAAATAAATTTATTTAATTTATTAATATTTATTTCCTATTATTTGTGTTTTATTAAATTTATTTTAAATTTAAATAAATATTTAAATAAAATAAATATTTTTTTATTATAGGGTAAGACAATTTTCATTATAAGAGTTTTGATTATAATGTTGAAATGGTGCAAAAAAAAGGAGAATAAATTATTTTCACTATAATTCTACAATAAAAGGACATTTGTTTAGAGGGCTGCTATAATTAAAATAAATTTATTTAATTTATTAATACTTATTTTATTTATTAATGTTTTATTTTTCCTTTGCATATGAATTTATTTAATTAGAAATATTATTTTCCATAATTCAAATAAATTTATTTAATTTATTAATATTTATTTCCTTTTATTTGTTTTTTATTTAAACTTTTTAAAAATTTAAATAAATATTTAATTAAAAATAAATATTTTCTTTATTAATTTTCATTATAAGAGTTTTGATTATAATCTTGAAGTGGTGCAATAAATAATTTTCACTATAATTCTACAATAAAAGAACATGTGTTCATAATTAAAATACATTTATTTAATTTATTAATATTTATTTTATTTATTAATGTTTTATTTTTCCTTTGCATATGAATTTATTTAATTAAAAATATTTTCCATAATTAAAATAAATTTATTTAATTTATTAATATTTATTTCTTATTATTTGTGTTTTATTTTTTTTTAATTTAAATAAATATTTAATTAAAATAAATATTTTTTTAATTTCATTTTGATTATAATCTTGAAGCGGTGAAAAAAAGGAGAATAAATAATTTTCACTATAATTCTACAATAAAAGAACATGTGTTCATAATTAAAATACATTTATTTAATTTATTAATATTTATTTTATTTATTAATGTTTTATTTTTCCTTTGCATATGAATTTATTTAATTAAAAATATTATTTTCTATTTTATATACTGAAAATAAATGGAGTGAAATAAATAAGAATAATTTTTAATAATAATAATTAATAATTTAAAAAATAATAAATAATTTTTACCTTATTTATATAATGGGGTATTATTTATTTATCTTTGATTTTGGCAGATTTAATCCTCAATAATTGAGTTTTTTCACACTTTCTTTTATAAAACCTTAAAAATCTTAAAGCACAAATCTAGTTTTCATGAGTTTAATGGTCCTTGATGTGTAGAAGTTTTATACAATACACAAAATATTTATATTTTTTTAAATTACAGAATTAATTCATGCATTTTCAACCTTTAGTTGAAGGAGTTTTACTTAACTTCAACAAGTTATTTCAGGTTTAAAGCACATTTATGAATGAAAGGCTTCAATTTTGATGTTTCAGTCTTCAATAAAAATCAATAAATAGACTTTTTATCATTCTGTTTGCTGTAGTTCATCATTTTCACACTAATCTAAACCACTACAGGTGAGATTTTAGCCTTAAACTAACATTATATGGACGTAGGATGCATTTATTACAAATATAAATGTGTGAAATCGCTGTTCGGTGTTACATAAAAGCCTTCTAAAGCGCTTCTCGCTGCTGGTGTGTTGATATTAACGCTCTCCGTCCTCAGACATCCGGATAAAGGAAGAACCCGACTCGGGGGACTGGCAGCTGGGCAGCGACTCCACCCTGAACACCAGCGACCTGTCGCACCTCCACGTCAGGCTGGTGGACGAGGAGGATCAGCTGGGGCAGGAGGGGAAGAGGCTGAGGAGGGTCGCATGTACCTGTCCTAACTGTAAGGAGTCCGGAGGCAGGTGAGGAGTGTCCACTTTTCCTGCTATAAATGATAAGAAATGTGGAATATGTCTAAAAAACAAAGGTTATTGGGCTTAAACCTGGTGTTAAAATAAATCTACAACATGTGAGGGGACTATAGAAGAGTCAGAATCTATTTATGTTGCTGTTATAGAGAAAATAGAGTTAGAATATTGAAAAAATACTTTATTTAAAACTTAAAACAAGAACAAACTGACTATAGAAGAGTCAGAATCTATTTATGTTGCTGTTATAGAGAAAATAAAGTTAGAATATTTAAAAAAAAAAACTTTATTTAAAACTTAAAACAAGACCAAACTGACTATAGAAGAGTCAGAATCTATTTATGTTGCTGTTATAGAGAAAATAAAGTTAGAATATTTAAAAAAATACTTTATTTAAAACTTAAAACAAGAACAAACTGACTATAGAAGAGTCAGAATCTATTTATGTTGATGTTATAGAGACAATAGAGTTAGAATATTTAAAAAATACTTTATTTAAAACTTAAAACAAGACAAAACTGACTATAGAAGAGTCAGAATCTATTTATGTTGCTGTTATAGAGAAAATAGAGTTAGAATATTGGAAAAAAACTTTATTTAAAACTTAAAACAAGACCAAACTGACTACAGAAGAGTCAGAATCTATTTATGTTGATGTTATAGAGAAAATAGTTAGAATATTAAAAAAAAACTTTATTTAAAACTTAAAACAAGACAAAACTGACTATAGAAGAGTCAGAATCTATTTATGTTGATGTTATAGAGAAAATAGAGTTAGAATATTTTTAAAAAATACTTTATTTAAAACTTAAAACAAGAACAAACTGACTATAGAAGAGTCAGAATCTATTTATGTTGCTGTTATAGAGAAAATAAAGTTAGAATATTTTTAAAAAATACTTTATTTAAAACTTAAAACAAGACAAAACTGACTATAGAAGAGTCAGAATCTATTTATGATGCTGTTATAGAGAAAATAGAGTTAGAATATTGAAAAAAAACTTTATTTAAAACAAGAACAAACTGATCCAAATTCAGAAAAATAACTTGAAATAAGCAATGCAAAGCATCAAAATGATAGCATTTTTTTGCATTTTGATTGAATTTTGATCCGATTTTATATAAAAATGCAAATAAATAATTATGTTTGTAATTTATTTTAGCAAATATAGTTAACCACTGAATTCCCAGGTCTATTTTATTTAGTTTTTTTTGCTATAAATGATAATAAATAAAGGTTATTGGGCTTAAACCTGGAATTAAAATAAATCTACAACATGTGAGGTGATTTATAGCAAATACAGTGAGAATATTGCAAAACAAAAGTCTAATATTGTGTTTTAATACAGATAAAAATACCTGTTTTGAAACTTAAAACAAGACTAAACTGATTCAAATCAGGAAAAACAAAACTGTAAATATATATATATATATAAATATTTTATTCTTATCTTGAGCCTTGAAAGATGTTTAATGAGTCCACAATTCTGTTAGTATAGTATATTATATAGTCAATATTTAAGTTTTCTTGCTATAAATGATAATAAATGTTAAATATCTCTATAAAACAAAGGTTATTGGACTTAAACCTGGTGTTAAAATAAATCTACAACATGTGA
>CM060470.1:3192355-3324855 GCA_030544235.1 Lepturacanthus savala | reverse complement strand
GTTTTGTACTCTCCCCGTTACATTTCTCTGTTAATCTAGTGTTTTATATAAATATATAAATATATATATTATTATTTCTCACCCCTCCCACCACTCGTTTAAACCTAAATTTCATTATTTTATTTCATTTATTGTGACGGATAATGATTTGTTTGGAGTCACACTCACAGCCTCTTTGTATTATGTACTAAAAAACAAAAAAAAAGCAACAAATTCTCCTTCTTCTCCTTCTCTTCTGTATAAATATGTCCATATAACATCAATATAAACCTTGTTACGCTTGAATTTCCTCTGTTTTTTCGCCGTTTTCCTCCTCCGTGCAGCTCAGGTTCTGTCGTCCAGTAGATGTCACTGCTGCCACGGCGACAGGAAGAGCTGGGTTTGACCTCTTGACCTTCCCCCGGCGTCGTGGCGACGGAGACAGAAGTCAACGGGGCCAACGGGAGGTGTGGACCCTCAATTAGAGCAACGAGCGTGGGAAATGTCAGGAAGACGTTTCAGTTGCTGCAGATTAAAGCAACGAAGCTGCTTTTACACCTTTAACGTGGTGTTTTACTGAGAAATCTGGTGATTATTGATGTTTTAAGGGAAAACATGAGAGAAAAGTGTAAAAAACACATAAATCCATGTGAGGAAAAGGTGTTTTATTCACTTTTAACTTGTTATTTCCCTTAAAAATCTTAATAATTGATGGATAGTTTTCATAGTTTTAAGGAAAAAATGAGTTAAAAGTGGAAAAATCACATAAATCCATGTTATGATTCAGTTTTTTTCCACTTTTCCTTTGTTTTTTTTCTTAAAAATCAGAATAATTGTTGGATCTAGTCTGAGTTTCAGAACCTAAACTTTCACTTTTCACTAGTTTTTTCCTTAAAAGTATGAAAACTATGAAACTATCCAGTAATTATTGATGTTTTTAAGGAAAAAAACGAGTGAAAAGTGTAAAAATCACAATAATCCATGTTATAAAGCAGCAGCAGGAGTCAAATATGTAACTGCTGCTGGTTTATAACATGGATTATTGTGATTTTTACACTTTTCATTTGTTGTTTTACTTAAAAATATGAAAACTATCTAGAAATTATTGATGGTTTTAAGGGAAAAAATGAGATAAAAGTGTAAAAAACACATTAATCCATGTTATAAAGCAGCAACAGGAGTCAAATATGTAACTGCTGCTGCTTTATAACATGGATTTATGTGTTTTTTACACTTTTCACTTATTATTCTCCTTAAAAACATCAATAATTTCTAGATAGTTTCATATTTTTAAGTAAAACAACAAGTGAAAAGTGTAAAAAAACAGCATTTTTCTTAAAATATGAATAATTTCCAGATATTTTTCATACTTTTAAGGAAAAAACTAGTGAAAAGTGAAAGTTTAGGTTCTGAAACTCAGACTAGATCCAACAATTATTCAGATTTTTAAGGAAAAAATGAGAGAAAAGTGTAAAAAACACATAAATCCATGTTAGGAAAAGGTGTTTTATTCACTTTTAACTCTTTTTTTTCCTTAAAAATCTTAATAATTGATGGATAGTTTTCATAGTTTTAAGGAAAAAATGAGTGAAAAGTGTAAAAAACACAATAATCCATGTTATAAAGCAGCAGCAGGAGTCTAATATGTAACTGCTGCTGGTTTATAACATGGATTATTGTGTTTTTTACACTTTTCATTTGTTGTTTTACTTAAAAATATGAAAACTATCTAGAAATTATTGATGTTTTTAAGGAATATAACAAGTGAAAAGTAAAAAACACAATAATCCATGTTATAAAGCACACAACCTGGATTATTGTGTTTTTTTTTACACTTTTAAGTCATTTTTTTCCTTAAAAATATGAAACTATCTGGTAATTATTGATGTTTTTAAGGAAAAAACTAGTGAAAAGTGAAAGTTTAGGTTCTGAAACTCAGACTAGATCCAACAATTATTCTGATTTTTAAGGAAAAAATGAGTAAAAAGTGTAAATTTTCTTACAAAATATGAAAAGTGGAAAAAAAACCAACAGAAATCCAGTTTTTTATTGTTCATATTTTTAAGGGGAAAAATAAATTTTCCAATAAAATTTCCATTTTTAAGTGAAAAATGGAAAAAAACACACAAATCCATGTTTTTTTTCCACTTTTCCTTTAGTTTTTCCTTAAAACATAATTAATTGGTGGATAATTTTCATATTTTTAAAGAAAAAAACGCATTAAAAGTGTAAAAAACAGACAATAATCCAGTTTATAAACCAGCAGCAGTTATATTTCAGTCTTCTATTGGATTTATAACATGGATTTATGTGTTTTTTTACACTTTTAACTCGTTTTTTTCCTTAAAACCATGAAAACTATCCAATTATTAAGATTTTTAAGGGAAATAACAAGTTAAAAGTGAATAAAACACCTTTTCCTCACATGGATTTATGTGTTTTTTACACTTTTTACTCATTTTTTCCTTAAAAATCAGAATAATTGTTGGATCTAGTCTGAGTTTCAGAACCTAAACTTTCACTTTTCACTATTTTTTTTCCTTAAAAGTATGAAAACTATCTGGAAATTATTCATATTTTTTAAAAAATGCTGTTTTTTTTACACTTTTCACTTGTTTTACTTAAAAATATGAAACTATCTAGAAATTATTGATGGTTTTAAGGGAAAAATTAGTTAAAAGTGTAAAAATCACGTTTTTTACTTAAAATTATGAAAATTAACCATCAATTATTCATATTTTAAGTAAAAACTAAAGGAAAAGTCCACTTTTCACTTATTTTCCCCTTAAAAATATGAATAATTGCAAAATAGTTTTAATATTACACTATAAATTAAATTACTATAAATAATTATACTATAAAACAAAGGAAAAGTGTAAAAAAACACACAAATCCAGTGACTTTTTCCACTTTTCCTTCGTTTTATAGGATAATTATTTATAGTAATTTATAATATTTTGCAATCATTCATATTTTTAAGGGGAAAATAAGTGAAAAGCCGACTTTTCCTTTAGTTTTTACTTAAAATATGAATAATTGATGGATAATTTTCATAATTTTAAGTAAAAAAACGAGTTAAAAGTGTAAAAAAACACAATAATCCATGTTATAAAGCAGCAGCAGTGATGGATTATTGTGTTTTTACACTTTTCACTTGTTATTTTCCTTAAAATACCAATAATTACCAGATAGTTTTCATATTTTGGATGGATTTATCTGTTTTTTACACTTTTAACTCGTTTTTTTAACTTAAAATTATGAAAATTATCCATCAATTATTCATATTTTAAGTAAAAACTAAAGGAAAAGTCCGCTTTTCACTTATTTTCCCCTTTAAAAATATGAATAATTGCAAAATAGTTTTAATATTACACTATAAATTGAATTACTATAAATAATTATACTATAAAACAAAGGAAAAGTGTAAAAAACACACAAATCCAGTGACTTTTTCCACTTTTCCTTTGTTTTATAGTATAATTATTTATAGTAATTTATAATATTTTGCAATTATTCATATTTTTAAGGGGAAAAACAAGTGAAAAATGTGAAAAATACACATAAAACCAAGGATTCATGTGTTTCTTAGTCGTTTTCCACTCGTTTTTTCCCTAAAACATATAAATATTGGTTAATTCTGATGCTTAATTTCCTGAAACTCGTCAGTAATTAGCTGCTCTTCCTGCTCGGATCCTTATAATAACCTGGTTTATAGTGAAATCTGCAGCCAATGAGAAGCTTTATCCGCTAAATCACAGCGAGAATCGTGTGTTTCTGCAGCCGAGAGTCAATTTGCTGCAGGACGAAGGAACGATGTCGAACTTTAATTCATTTATTTTCCTTCATTTGCATAATTTAATGAATCGGATTCATTGTGATGCAGCAGCAACGACACTGAGACTTAATGGAATGTGTTAACGGTATCATCATTTACTTGTATGATAATTAGTCCAATTAATTTTCACCCTGCTCGGTAATCTGAATATTGGAATAATCTTTACTCCCCTGCAGGAAGGAAGTCACACACACACACACACACACACACACACACACACACACACATAGGAATCCACAGTTTTTCCACCCATTTTTCCATTTTTTGGCCTTTTTTTTTGAAAATACTTGAGTATAATTTAGATTATTGCATTTTAAAATGCTCTTTTTTAGTTTTTCCTCCTATAAATGATAATAAATGTAGGTTATTGTGGTTTTAAAATACATGTGAGGTGACTACAGAGCAGTCAGAGTCAGAAAATATAGTTAGAATATTAGAAAAATAAATTAAAAACTGACCTGAATCAGTAAAAAAACGTGAAATAAGTGAAATTATCTGCAATAATTAATGAGATAAGAGTTAAAAGGTTCATTATTTGTGCATAAAATCATAAATATATGTAGAAAATTGACATAAATAAGAGGAGGAAGATCTAAATTTGTTTTACTACAGATTTTATTAAAAAAAACTTTATTTAAAAATTTAAAAAAGGCTGAACTGAAATTGTGTTTTACTACAAATAAAAATAGTTAAAACTAAACTGACCTGAATCAGGAACTGACCTAAATAAGAGGAGAAACACTTCTAAACTAAGATAAATTACCTGCGATGCAAAGTTAAATGATTAATAAGAGAAAAAATCTGAAATTGTGCTTTGCTACGGATTAAAATAAAACTTTATTTAAAATTTAAAAACTGGCGGGAAAAATGTATTAAATTTAATCATAAAACTCCTAAATCAGGCAGGAGAAAACTTCTAAAACTAAGATAAATTATCTGTGATGCAAAGTTAAATGATTAATAAGAGAAAAGGCTAAAATAGTGTTTTACTACAGATTAAAATAAAACTTTATTTAAAATTGTCGTCGTACCTGGAGCATCGTAGCAGGAAGAGAAACTGGCGTCTCCTGGATGTTGGAGATAATAAAAATAAATAAAATAAAAGAGAAGATAGAGAGAAAGAGAAGGTAAATAAGTCGATCTAGAGCTAATCAACTAAATATGAATCAATCAGCAGCTGTTTTTATCATTTAATAATCGTTTTTAGTTGTTCTCTAAGCAAAAGTGAATATAAATCAGCTGTTTCAGCTCCTTAAATATGACAATTTACTTCTTTTCTTCATAGAAAATGATGATTAATGGATCAATTTTGTGTTTTTCAGACACAATCAGACATTTTGAAGACGTTATTTTGTAAATAACAGATATTTTTATTCTATTTATTCATGTTATTTTGGATTATGGGAACTTTTATGGCTATTTTTCACAATTTTTTCACATTTTTGTCCCTAAAACGATTAACTAAAGACTCAAATACACTAAAAAATGATGATGAATGGATTAATTTTGTGTTTTTAGAAATTTTGAAGATGTCATTGAGTAAATAACCAATATTTCTATTATATTTATTCATGTTATATTGAATTTTGAGACATATTTATTGGATTTTACAACCATTTTCTCACATTTTTGTCCCCAAAACGATAAAATTAAGACTCAAATACACTAAAAAAATTTGATTAATGGATTAATTTAGTGTTTTTAGACACAATCAGACATTTTAAAGATGTTATTTAGTAAATAACAGATATTCTTATTATATTTATTCATGTTATATTGAATTTTGAGTCATATTTATTGGATTTTACGACCATTTTCTCACATTTTTGTCCCCAAAACGATAAAATTAAGACTCAAATACACTAAAAAATGATGATTAATGGATCAATTTAGTGTTTTTAGACACAATCAGACATTTTAAAGATGTTATTTAGTAAATAATAGATATTTCTATTATATTTATTCATGGTATTTGGGATTTTGAGACCATTTTCTCACATTTTTGTCCCTAGAACGATAAAATTAAGACTCAAATACACTAAAAAATGATGATTAATGGATTAATTTAGTGATTTTAGACACAATCAGACATTTTGAAGATGTTATTTTGTAAATAACAGATATTTTTATTATATTTGTTCATGTTATATTGAATTTTAGGACCATTTTCTCACATTTTTGTCCCTAAAACGATAAAATTAAGACTCAAATACACTAAAAAAATTTGATTAATAGATTAATTTAGTGTTTTTAGACACAATCAAACATTTTAAAGATGTTATTTAGTAAATAACAGATATTTCTATTATATTTATTCATGTTATATTGAATTTTGAGTCATATTTATTGGATTTTAGGACCATTTTCTCACATTTTTGTCCCTAAAACGATGAACTAAAGACTCAAATACACTAAAAAATGATGATTAATGGATTAATTTAGTGTTTTTAGACATTTTAAAGATGTAATTTAGTAAATAACAGATATTTCTATTAGATTTATTAATGTTATATTGAATTTTAGGACCATTTTCTCACATTTTTGTCCCTAAAACGATGAACTAAAGACTCAAATACACTAAAAAATGATGATTAATGGATTAATTTAGTGTTTTTAGACACAATCAGACATTTTAAAGATGTTATTTAGTAAATAACAGATATTTCTATTATATTTATTCATGTTATATTGAATTTTAGGACCATTTTCTCACATTTTTGTCCCTAAAACGATAAAATTAAGACTCAAATACACTAAAAAATGATGATTAATGGATTAATTTAGTGTTTTTAGACACAATCAGACATTTTAAAGATGTTATTTATTAAATAACAGATATTTTAACAGTTTTTTATTATATTTATTCATGTTATATTGAATTTTAGGACAATTTTCTCACATTTTTGTCCCTAAAACGATAAAATTAAGACTCAAATACACTAAAAAATGATGATTAATAGATTAATTTTGTGTTTTTAGACATTTTAAAGATTTTATTTAGTAAATAACAGATATTTTTTATCATATTTATTCATGTTATATTGAATTTTGAGACCATTTTCTCACATTTTTGTCCCTAAAACGATAAAATTAAGACTCAAATACACTAAAAAATGATGATTAATGGATTAATTTAGTGTTTTTAGACACAATCAGACATTTTAAAGATGTAATTTAGTAAATAACAGATATTTTTATTAGATTTATTCATGTTCTATTGAATTTTGAGTCATATTTATTGGATTTTAGCACCATTTTCTCACATTTTTGTCCCTAAAACGATAAAATTAAGACTCAAATACACTAAAAAATGATGATTAATGGATTAATTTAGTGTTTTTAGACATTTTAAAGATGTTATTTTGTAAATAACAGATATTTCTATTATATTTATTCATGTTATATTGAATTTTAGGACCATTTTCTCACATTTTTGTCCCTAAAACGATGAACTAAAGACTCAAATACACTAAAAAATGATGATTAATGGATTAATTTAGTGTTTTTAGACACAATCAGACATTTTTAAGATGTAATTTAGTAAATAACTGATATTTCTATTAGATTTATTCATGTTCTATTGAATTTTGAGTCATATTTATTGGATTTTACGACCATTTTCTCACATTTTTCTCCCCAAAACGATAAAATCAACCCTCTTTTTTTCTTATATGTTTACACCCAATTAAAAAAAAGCTGAATATTCTCATTTAATAGAACATTATAGAACTTTATCCCAGTTAATAAAATAAAAGCTGAATCCTCAGCACAGACAGAGACGAGTAAAATCCCCTTCGCCTCCGATTCTTCATATTTATTTTCTTTTTTTCCTCCGAACTTAAAAGGAAAATGGTGCCGCTGGGATATATGTGTGTTTTCCTGCTGCTGATAGCAGGGTTTCATTTCAGACTGAGCTCACACCACCAGTTGTTTGTCTTTCTTTTTATTATTACGTCTAAATAGCCGCTGCTTCTCGTCTCGTCCAATTCAGAAATGCTTAAATACAATAACTACCGGAGGGAGAGGAACACTGTAATCACTCCGCAGATCTCCGTGTGATAGAATTCAAAGCGCTATTGGGATTATGGTTCTTGACCGTCCCGTAATATGCACAGAAATGACTTATTTCATTACAACGTCCTGAATATACAAAATAAAGCAGAGCTTCTCCGTCTGCTGCTTCCTCCTCGTCGCTGCCGAAGATTTTAGCTGTTTTTTTTTTCCCGGCAGTTGTTGAAGGATAGGGCTGCAATTTTGCAAAATGACTATTATTTGCCTTCCTCGAGGAATCAACAACGGGAAAAGTACAGTGCGATGAATTGTCGGGGTCCTGCAGCTGCATTTCTTCTGCTTTTATTTTGTGAAGCGTCTCAGGATTTTAAAGCATAAAAAACACGTTTCTGTGATTTTATTCAATGCGAAAACCGAGGTTTTAATAGTTTTAGCCTCGACTGCATAGTGTTGCTATGTGGGAACAATTAGTTTATCATCGTTTTTCTAAAAAAGGTGCGTATTTGTTGTATTAGGTGATAAAAGGGGGCTTTTATTTTGAAGGACGAACTATTTAAGAGGTCACATGACCAGGATATCCTGTTTGACATGTGAGCATCATTGTCTCACAAGTGAAAGTTGATTTTTATTTTCATATTATCACTAAAAGTAGTTCGGTGATAAAAAGGAGGCTTTTATTTTGAAGGACGAACTATTTATGAGGTCACATGACCAGGATATCCTGTTTGACATGTGAGCATCATTGTATCACAAGTGAAGGTTGATTTTTATTTTCATATTATCACTAAAAGTAGTTCGGTGATAAAAAGGAGGCTTTTATTTTGAAGGACGAACAATTTAAGAGGTCACATGACCAGGATATCCTGTTTGACATTGTCTTTAGTCCTTTATTCAGGGCTTGAGGATTTGTTTTTAATCAAATAAATGATTGAACTTGAATTTAACTCTTTTTTTTCCTAATATGATAAATAGATTTGTTGGCATGGTAACAATATGCAAATATGGAAAATTCCATTAAGAGTCCCATTGACCTGAATGAAACTATGTTCACAACTTTTTCTCATATTTCTTAAATATATCTATTATTTAGTCCATTTAAAGTAATTAAAACATTTAAAACATGTTTTGTTTAATAGTTGGGTGATAAAAGGAGGCTTTTATTTTGAAGGACAAACTATTTAAGAGGTCACATGACCAGGATATCCTGTTTGACATGTGAGCATCATTGTCTCACAAGTGAAAGTTGATTTTTATTTTCATATTATCACTAAAAGTAGTTCGGTGATAAAAAAGGAGGCTTTTATTTTGAAGGACGAACAATTTAAGAGGTCACATGACCAGGATATCCTGTTTGACATTGTCTTTAGTCCTTTATTCAGGGCTTGAGGATTTTTTTTTATCAAATAAATGATTGAACTTGAATTTAATTCAATTTTACTGTTTGTTTTTTTTTCTAATTTGCTAAAATAGATTTTGTTGACATGGCAACAATATGCAAATATGGAAAATTCCATTGACTTACATAGAAACTATCCTGAGATCATGTTCACAACTTTTTCCTCATATTTGTTAAATATATTGATTATTTAGGCAATTTTAGGTAATAAAAACATTTAAAACGTGTTTTTTATATAGTTGGGTGATAAAAGGGGGCTTTTATTTTGAAGGATGTACAATTTAAGGTTTTATAATATGCTAAAATATATTTTGTTGCCATGGCAACAATATGCAAATATGTAAAACCCCATTGGAGAGTCCCATTGACTTACATAGAAACTATCCTCTTTTATTCTGAAATATCTATAATATATCTATTATTAAGTCCATTTAAAGTAATAAAAACATTTAAAACACGTTTTACTATGTCTAAGTCATATTTCACGACTATTATTTGACTTTGATTGAATTTAACAACATGAAAAGTATGAATAGTTGGGTGATAAAGGGGGCTTTTATTTTGAAGGGTGTACAATTTCACATCACATGACCAGGATATCCTGTTTGACATTGTCTCACTCTCTTATTCAGAATTTGAGGAGTTTTGTTTTTTTTACCAAATAAATGATTGAATTAGAATTTAATTCAATTTTTTTCTAATATGCTAAAATAGATTTTGTTGACATGGCAACAATATGCAAATATGGAAAACCCCATTGACTTACATAGAAACTATCCTCTTTTATTCTGAAATATATCTATTATTAAGTCCATTTAAAGTAATGTGTTTTTTTATCTTAGGTGATAAAAGGGGGCTTTTATTTTGAAGGATGTACAATTTAAGGTTTTCTAATATGCTAAAATAGATTTTGTTGCCATGGCAACAATATGCAAATATGTAAAACCCCACTGACTTACATAGAAACTATCCTGGGACCATGTTCACAACTTTTTCCTCGTATTTGTTAAATATATTGATTATTTAGGCAATTTAAAGTAATAAAAGCATGTTTTTTATATAGTTGGGTGATAAAAGGGGGCTTTTATTTTGAAGGACGTACAATTTAAGGTTTTCTAATATGCTAAAATATATTTTGTTGCCATGGCAACAATATGCAAATATGTAAAACCCCATTGGAGAGTCCCATTGACTTACATAGAAACTATCCTCTTTTATTCTGAAATATATCTATTATTAAGTCCATTTAAAGTAATAAAAACATTTAAAACAGGTTTTTTTATATAGTTGGGTGATAAAAGGGGGCTTTTATTTTGAAGGACGTACAATTTAAGGTTTTCTAATATGCTAAAATATATTTTGTTGCCATGGCAACAATATGCAAATATGCAAAACCCCATTGGAGAGTCCCAGCATGAAACTATCCTCCTGTTTAGTCCATTTTAAGTCCTAAAACTAAGTCGTATCTCATAGAACAGAGACTTAAAAGCGTCTTTGTTTTATTTCTACATTCCTGACACATCCTTTGCCCTTGATCAGAGCAGCCGGACAACAGCTCGGATCGTTTTCCCCCAGCATGGATCAACTCAATAACCTGATATTCCCTCGTCTTTCTGAATGTGGACAATTTACCAGAAGGTCAGCGCCTTTCTCTTTTTATTCCAGAGACAATTTGGTGACCTCCCTCCTGAGCCCCAGCAGGAACCCGAGGAGACAAAAGAAGAAGAAGAAGTGTTGACATTGGCGTTGGGGGAATCTTCAAGGTGAGGAGATACCTGTCGAGCCATTATGCAAACCTGATTGCCGCGGCTGGATTGAGCTTTTTCCCCGCTTCCCCCCCCGGTTATTTCCTGTGAAATCGTCGTCCTCTTTGAATTAAACACTCTCGGCCGGCGGGGAAATTACAGCTCTATTGGCTCAGGGATTCAGATCCGATCGATCTCCTTCTGTTTGTGTTTTTCTCCTCCTGCTACTTTGCATTTTCCCGCCCGTTTCCACCAGCTGTGAAAATTGAATCGACCGCTCGGATATCATGATGTCGGTGTTGCAGCGGCCGCTCAGCGTGTGTCTGTCTTTAGTCAAAGAGACAATTGCGTGAGATGATGTTGAGATCTATGAGAAGATGAGCCGTCGTATAATTGTCTATATGAAATAACTGTGTTTATTCTGACGCCTCAAGGTCAAACGCAACTTTCTTTGGATCCTTCATGTTATTCGCGTATGGAATGAGAAATCCTCAGCTACGGCAACGAAAATGTTCATGTTATTCACTTATTTCACTTGTTAAAATCCACAAAATCCCTGATATGTTGAGTTTTATTCATAAATCACGTGATAAATAAAGTGTTTTCATATATAGAACTAATATTTTTATAGTAATCATTAAGAAAAATACACAAATATAGAGAGAAAACTACATTTCTAGGATTTTATGGACAAATAATTGACCTTTGACCTCTTATCTTATTAATCAGTGCAGATAATTTAGATTAGTTCATGTTTTGACTAATATTTGGACTAAAATCAAGAAAAATCAGCTAAAATATTTTGGTACAAATGGTTCAATATTGAGTAGAATTATTTTATTCCATTATTGAACGTTGCATTGATTTGTTATCTTATTTTTAAACTAAAATCAAGAAAACAAACTGTAAATAAGCTAAATTATTGTACATAAAGACTAAATAATCAATAGAAATATCAGAAATATATAATAAATTCACTAAAATTAATAAAAGATGTGCACATACAAAACTTACACATATAGACTAAATAATCAATAAAAATATATATTAAATTGATTAAAATCAATAAAAAAACATGAAATAAGCTATATTATAAGCTATACTATATTTATTTTAAAATTAAGAAAAAAATTGAAATAAGCTTAATTAAAAAATATTAGAAATATATAATAAATTGACTAAAATTAATTCCAAAAACATGGAAATAAGCAAAATTATTGCACATATAAACATAATAATTAATAAAAAATATCAGAAATATATATTAAAATGACTAGAATTAATAAAAAAAATGGAAATAAGTTAAATTATTGCACATATAGACTAAATAATCAATAAAAATATTAGAAATATATGTTTAATTAAGGAAAAATCAAGAAAAAAACTTGAAATAAGCTAAATTATTGCACATATAGACTTAATAATTAAAGATGTATTAAAATATATATGAAATTGATTCAAACCAAGAAAAAAATGGAAATAAGCTGAATCATTGCACATTTAATAATTAATAAAAATTATTATTATTCCACATATAAAATTATTCCACATATAAACTTAATAATCAATAATAAATATCAGAAATATATATTAAATTGACTAGAATTAATAAAAATTGGAAATAAGCTAAATTATTGCACATATAGACTAAATAATAAATAAAAATATATAATAAATTGACTAAAACTAATAAAAATCTTGAAATAAGCTAAATTATTGCACATATAGACTAAATAATAAATAAATAATATATAATAAATTTACTAAAACTAATAAACATCTTGAAATGAGCTAAATTATTGCACATATAGACTAAATAATAAATAAAAAATATCAGAAATATATATTAAATTGACTAGAATTAATTAAAAAATGGAAATGAGCTAAATTATTGCACATATAGACTAAATAATAAATACAAATATATAATAAATTGACTAAAACTAATAAAAATCTTGAAATAAGCTAAATTATTGCACATATAGACTAAATAATAAATAAAAATATATAATAAATTGACTAAAATCAAGAAATAAAACTGGAAATAAGCTAAATTATTGCACATAAAGACTAAATAATCAATAAAAATATATAATAAATTGACTAAAACTAATAAAAATCTTGAAATAAGCTAAATTATTGCACATATAGACTAAATAATTAATAAAAATATATAATAAATTGACTAAAATCAAGAAATAAAACTTGAAATAAGCTAAATTACTGCACATATAAACTAGTAAAGGATCTTTTTTAACATTAACATTCCCTAGATATTAAAAATGTCGTTTTTCTGACGTTATTTTTACATTTACAGAATAATTGTGATAAATAGAACGAGCGTCTTCATCATAGCTTCATATTTCCTTGAATTCCAGAGTAAAAACTGCTCCGTTTGATTTTAATCCGGGAAGAAAATGTCCATTAAACGGCACATTGTCGCACTTTTAGTGAAAAACAGACGATTGATTCTAATAATAATCTTTATTCCGACGCCTGAAGGTCAAACTGAACATCAACTTCCTGTGATTCCGGAGGGGAATCGGCCTGTTTCTACTTCCAGCGGCGATTCCGAGACAGGAAATCATCCGTCGGCAGCGTCCCGGGGTCAGAGCCTCGTCGCGCTGGCAGCTTTGACACAGGTGATATTCAGTGACAGAGCCGCCGTGTACATGTCGTTTCCTTCCCTGACTGATTGAAGACTGTAATCTGCCCGACTTTCTGATTACACACATCTCCCGGCAGGAAAACAGGGACTCGCCGCCGCCGCGGTCCGATCCCAGGCTTTCAGCCTTCAAGAGGACTGGAGTCCGCCTTTAAGGTGAGCTCAATTTTCCTCCCATTTGCCACTATTGTTAGGAGATGGACGCGGATCCGCCGCCCCAAGGTCGTCCAGCTCCAGGTTCTCAGCGTGTAGACGGGAAGAATCCATCACTTCAGGCTGTTTCCGACTCGCTTCACAGGCCGGAAAGCTGTGGGTGTCACGGCAGACGTGGCGTTCAGGAGCCGGAATCTCTAGGGAAGGTTTGATTTGAGTCTGGAAACCGTTATTCAAACAAAAGGTTTCAGAAAGGAAGGTGAATTGAAGGTTTTCCCCCTTATAATTTCCTAAATGTTAAACTGTCATTATTTTCATATTCCTGGAATATTCCGGGAACGTTCCTGGAATGTGAATCCAACACTTCCTCTTAACTTTCCTTAGATGGTAAAAAAAGCTTTTTCTGACATTAAACTGTCATTATTTTAATATTCCCAGAATATTCCAGGAAGGTTATTGGAACATTCCTGGAATATTTCCTTGATGTTAATATAAAACTATTATTTTTACATTCCCAGAATATTCCAGGAAGGTGATTTAAACATGTCCCCTTAATATTTCATGGATGTTTTCCCAGAATATTCTGGAAAAGTTATGGGATTGTTCCTAGAAGGTGAATTGGATGTTTCCCCTTAAGATTCCCAAATGTCATTATTTCATTCCCAGAATATTCCCAGGAATGTTTTTTTAATGTTCCTGGAAGGTAAATTGAAAGCTTCTCCTTATAATTTCCTAAATGTGAAACGTTTTTCTGACATAAAACTGTCATTATTTTAATATTCCCGGAATATTCCGGGATCGTTATTGGAATGTTCCTGGAATGTGAATCCAACACTTACTCTTAACGTTCCTTAGATGTTAAAAAAGCTCATTAAAGCTTATTTTCACATTCCCGGAACGTGTCCACTTAATATTTCCTTGATGTTTTCCCAGAATATTCTGGAAAAGTTATGGGATTGTTCCTAGAAGGTGAATTGGACGTTTCCTCTTAAGATTCCCAAATGTTTTTCTAACTTCATTATTTCATTCCCAGAATATCCCGGGAATGTTATTGGAACATTCCTGGAATATTCAAATAACTATAATTATTAATTAAGGGGACGCTTTCAATTTACCTTCCAGGAACATTCCCGGAATATTCTGGGATTGAAATAATGAAGTTAGATTTAAAATATTTAGGAATCTTAAGGGGAAATGTCCAATTCACCTTCTAGGAACAATCCCATAACCTTACTGGAATATTCTGTGGATGTAAAAATAATAGTTTTATATTAACATCAAGGAAATATTCCAGGAATGTTCCAATCACCTTCCCGGAATGTTGTGGAAAAGTTATTGGATTGTTCCTAGAAGGTGAATTGGATGTTTCCCCTTAAGATTCCCAAACTTCATTATTTCATTCCCAGAATATTCCAGGAATGTTCCTGGAAGGTAAATTGAAAGCTTCCCCTTATAACATCTTAAATGTTAAACTGTAATTATTTTAATATTCCCAGAATATTCCTTCTTCTTAACGTTCCTTAGATGATTCTGACATAAAACTTCCGTTATTTTCACATTCCCAGAATATTCCTGGAAGGTTATTTGAATGTTCCTAAAAGGAGTTTTGTTAAAAGACCAAGTTTTTCTTATGTTAAACTAACTTTATTTTCACATTCCCAGAATATTCCTGAAAGGTTATTGGATGGTTAATTGGACGTTTCCCCTTAAGATTCCCAATGTTTTTCTAACTTCATTATTTCATTCCCAGA
Source organism: Lepturacanthus savala (assembly GCA_030544235.1). Classification (NCBI taxonomy): domain Eukaryota; kingdom Metazoa; phylum Chordata; class Actinopteri; order Scombriformes; family Trichiuridae; genus Lepturacanthus; species Lepturacanthus savala. The sequence continues at coordinate 3,309,320 of CM060470.1, read as the reverse complement.
ATATTCCAGGAAGGTGATTTAAACATGTCCCCTTAATATTTCCTTGATGTTTTCCCAGAATATTCTGGAAAAGTTATGGGATTGTTCCTAGAAGGTGAATTGGTTGTTTCCCCTTAAGATTCCCAAATGTTTTTCTAACTTCATTGTTTCATTCCCAGAATATTCCGGGAAGGTTATGGCATTGTTCCTAGAAGGTGAGTTGAACGTTTCCCCTTAAGATTCCCAAATATTTTAAACCTAACTTCTTTATTTTATTCCCAGAATATTCCAGGAATGTTCCTGGAATGTTCCTGGAATGTTCCTGGAATGTTCCAGGTGAATTTAACTTTCAGTAGATATTAAACAAGCAAGTTTTTCTTATGTTAAACTAACTTTATTTTCTTGTTCCCGGAATATTCCAGAAAGGTTATTGGATGGTTAATTGGACGTTTCCCCTTAAGATTCCCAAATATTTTTCTAACTTCATTATTTCATTCCCAGAATATTCCGGGAAAGTTATTGGAATGTTCCTGGAATGTGAATCCAACACTTCCTCGTGTTGTTTTCCCCAGAATATTCTGGAAAAGTTATTAGATTGTTCCTAGAAGGTGAATTGGACGTTTCCCCTTAAGATTCCCAAACTTCATTATTTCATTCCCAGAATATTCCAGGAATGTTTTTTGAATGTTCCTGGAAGGTAAATTGAAAGCCTCCCTTTATAATTACCTAAACGTTAAACTGTAATTATTTTAATATTCCCAGAATATTCCAGGAACGTTATTGGAATGTTCCAGGAAGGTGATTTAAACATGTCCCCTTAATATTTCCTTGATGTTTTCCCAGAATATTACGGGAATGTTATTTGAATGTAAATTGAAAGCTTCCCCTTATAAATTCCTTCCTCTATTTATTTTAATATTCCCAGAATATTCCAGGAAGGTTATTGGAATATTCCAGGAATGTGAACCCAACACTTCCCCTTAACGTTCCTTAGATGATTCTGACATAGAACTTCCATTATTTTCACATTCCCAGAATATTCCTGAAAGGTTATTGGAACATTCCTGGAATATTTCCTTGATGTTAATATAAAACTATTATTTTCACATCCCCAGAATATTCTGGAAAAGTTATGGGATTGTTCCTAGAAGGTGAATTGGTCGTTTCCCCTTAAGATTCCCAAATATTTTAAATCTAACTCCAGAATATTCCGGGAATGTTCCTGGAAGGTAAATTGAAAGCTTCCCCTTATAAATTCCTTCCTCTAATTATTTTAATATTCCCAGAATATTCCAGGAAGGTTATTGGAATATTCCAGGAATGTGAACCCAACACTTCCCCTTAACGTTCCCTCGATATTAAAACATGATAAATTCCTCATCCTTCCTGGAAATAAAAACCCTTCCCGAGCTTCCTGGAAGGTTACAGCAGCGTATTTTCCTGCGGTTTAACGGCGAATATTCCGGCTGCGTAACCTTGTGGTGTTTTTGGGAATGAGCGGCGTGTTGACGGCGGAGTCGATCCTCGTCTACAGGAAGGTAGCCGGAACGTTACGAGGCCGCTCTCCTGGGAGAAGTAATGGGTTCTGGGCGATTGAGCGACCGGGCCACGCTTTACTGCCCGGCAGTGAGTTGGAGCTGTCATCATTAGCTCGGACACGCCCACTCACACCGATTCCACTGCATCTCAGATTGAAGGTTGGGAAGCCTCTAACGTCCGGAATAATCCCCGTTAGCTGCTGGGATTCTGACTGATTATTAAAAAAATCAGCAAAAGGTGGAAAAATAAGGCTCAAACTCTTGTTTTATTCAAATATATCGACCCAAATCTGGAAAAAGGAGCTAGAAATAAACTAAATTAATACAGATATAGATTTAATAATGGAAAATGGATTCAAATATATATTAAATGGATAAAAATCAAGAAAATAAGATAAATTATTGCACATATAGACTTAATAATCAAAGAAATATATATTAATTTGACTAAAATCAAGAAAATAGATAAATTATTGCACATATAGGCTTAATAATCAATAAAAATATTAGAAATATATATTAAATTGAGTAAAATTAAGACAAAAGAAACGTATTAATTATTATCAAATGTATTAATAATATACGTTAAATTGAATAAAATCAAGGAAAAAATGGAAATAAGATAAATTATTGCACATATAGACTAAATAATTAATAAAAATATTAGAAATATATATTAAATTGAATAAAATCGAGGAAGAAACTTGAAATAGGCTAAATTAATACACATATAGACTAAATAATCAATAAAATATTAGAAATATATAATAAATTAAGGAAAAATCAAGAAAAAAATGGAAATAAGATAAATTATTGCACATATAGGCTTAATATTTAAAAATATATTAATAATATAGATTAAATTGACTAAAATTAAGAAAAAAATTGAAATTAGCTAAATTAATACACATATAGACTAAATAATCAAAGAAATATATATTAATTTGACTAAAATCAAGAAAATAAGATAAATTATTGCACATATAGGCTTAATAATCAATAAAAATATTAGAAATATATATTAAATTGAGTAAAATCGAGGAAGAAACTTGAAATAGGCTAAATTAATACACATATAGACTAAATAATCAATAAAATATATAATAAATTAAGGACAAATCAAGAAAAAACATGGAAATAAGCTAAATTATTGCACATATAGGCTTAATAATTAAAAATATATTAATAATATAGATTAAATTGACTAAAATTAAGAAAAAAGAAACTTGAAATAAGCTAAATTAATACACATATAGACTTAATAATTAATAAAAAATATTAGAAATATATAATAAATTGACTAAAATCAAGGAAAAAAACATGAAATGAGCTAAATTATTGTACATATAGACTAAATAATAAAAATATAATAAAATATAAATTGACTAAAATTAAGAAAAAAACTTGAAATAAGATAAATGATTGCACATATAGACTAAATCATTAAAAATATATTAATAATATAGATTAAATTGATTAAAATCATGAAAAAATGTACATAAGTAAATAATAAATAAAAATAAAGTAAATAATCAAAAATGTATTAAATATATATATTAAAATATATGTATTTAATATATATTAAATTGATTAAAATCAAGAAAAAAATGGAAATAAGCTGAATTATTGCACATATAGGCTTAATAATCAATAAAAGTATTAGAAATATATAATAAATTAAGGAATAATCAAGGAAGAAACTTGAAATAAGCTAAATTAATAATTAAAATATATTAATAATATATATTAAATTGACTAAAATTAAGAAAGAAAACTGTAAATAAGCTAAATCAATACAGATATAGACTAAATAATCAATACAAATATTAGAAATATATAATAAATTAAGGAAAAATCAAGAAAAAAAACTTGAAATAAGCTAAATTATTGCATATATAGACTTAATAATTAAAAAAATTGTATTAATAATATCTTACATTGATTAAAATCAAGGAAAAAATGAAATAAGCTAAATTATTGCACATATAGACTAAATAATTAATAAAAAATATTAGAAATATATATTAAATTGGCTAAAATCAAAAAGAAAACTTGTTATAAGCTAAATTATTGAAATAAATAATCAAAAATATATTAAAAATATATATTAAATTGACTAAAATCAAGAAAAAAATGGAAATAAGCTGAATTAATTAACATATAGACTAAATAATCAATATAAATATTAGAAATATATATTAAACTGATTAAAATCAAGAATAAAATCTTGAAATAAGCTAAATTATCTAAGATAATTCTACTCAATATTAGACTAATTTTGTTTTGTTAAGATTTTTGTCAGTTTTTGCAGTTTATATATATTTATTACAGTATATTTAACCTTTTTATTAATTCAAATTCTCAGATTATAGGACATTTCTGGCTAAACCTAAAGATTTAACCCTCATTAGTGTAATACAGGATGTGACCATATATGGAAGTGATGCACTGATGAAGCAGAAACAGCAGAAATGCACAGTCTCCTCACACTAAACCTGTGTTTTAAAGCCGTTTCCCTCCAGTCTGCACATGTCATGCAAGTAAAAGAGCCCAGAAAGCAGCAAAGGTTTGTTAAAACGTTGATTAGAGCAGATTTCACAGCTTTGTAATCAGGCGGCTGCAGCTGAGGATGTGTACCTTTGACCTTGCAGCGCCGCTCCCTGCGATATTAGCTGCTCTCCATTTAACGTACAACCGTTTTCTAAAAGGATTCCTAATGAAACCAAAGGAGGGAAAAATACAAATTAAATTAAAGGTGCTTTTCCTCCAGCGAGGCTTGATTAATAGAACTAATGTAGATGCTTGTTCCTCTTTTTTCTCCATTCTTTTTTTTCTTATAGAACAGCCTGATGATTATTTACAGTCCTGCAATCACTGGGAATAAATCAACCGAATTAGGAGGAAAATGCCACTTCATGACTTAGTGACGTCCTTTTTACCTGGAAAGTTTTTACAGTTTAGCTGCAAAATACATTTAAAACTCTATATTTTAGTGTTTCAGGCTGTAAAGAAACTATAAAAATGCTGTTTTCTGCAAAAGAAGACGACAAAATGTAGAAAAACTAGATGCATAACATGATTGTTAGTGACTCAACTGATATATGCATGAAATATTTGGGAAAAAAAGTGTTTTTTCTAACAGAAATTAACAGTAAATTCATAATTTTACTAATTGAACTGGACTAATTAGACGAAAAACGAGACATTTTCACCTGTTTTTACAGTTTAGCTGCAAATTACATTTAAAAACTCTATATTTTAGTGTTTCAGGCTGTAAAGAAACTATAAAAATGCTGTTTTCTGCAAAGAAATAACATGATTGTTAGTGACTCAACTGATATAATGATATGCATGAAATATTTGGACATAAATCTGGGTTTAAAACTGTTTTTTCTAACAAAAACCAACAGTAAATTCATTAGTTTTTTACAGTTTAGCTGCAAAATACATTTAAAACTCTATATTTTAGTGTTTCAGGCTGTAAAGAAACGATAAAAATGCTGTTTTCTGCAAAAGAAGACGACGAAATGTAGAAAAACTAGATGCATAACATGATTGTTAGTGACTCAACTGATATATGCATGAAATATTTGGGAAAAAAGTGTTTTTTCTAACAGAAATTAACAGTAAATTCATAATTTTACTAATTGAACTGAACAAAAACGAGATATTTTCACCTGTTTTTACAGTTTAGCTGCAAAATACATTTAAAAATCATGTTATGCATCTAGTTTTTCTACATTTTGTCGTCTTCTTTTGCAGAAAACAGCATTTTTATAGTTTCTTTACAGCCTGAAACACTAAAATATAGAGTTTTTAAATGTATTTTGCAGCTAAACTGTAAAAACAGGTGAAAATATCTTGTTTTTGTCCAGTTCAATTAGTAAAATTATGAATTTACTGTTAATTTCTGTTAGAATATGTATGTCTGCTGCAAATATAGTGAAAATGTTGTATTAAATTGTGATTTTCTCTCATTAGAAAGCTGCACAACAGCTACTATCATTAAATATCTACAAAACTGGAGCAGAAACCAACAGGAAATTCATGATTTTACATCTAGTTTTTCTACATTTTGTCGTCTTCTTTTGCAGAAAACAGCATTTTTATAGTTTCTTTACAGCCTGAAACACTAAAATATAGAGTTTTTAAATGTATTTTACAGCTAAACTGTAAAAACAGGTGAAAATGTCTTGTTTTTGTTCAGTTCAATTAGTAAAATTATGAATTTACTGTTAATTTCTGTTAGAAAAAACAGTTTTAAACCCAGATTTATGTCCAAATATTTCATGCATATCATTATATCAGTTGAGTCACTAACAATCATGTTATGCATCTAGTTTTTCTACATTTTGTCGTCTTCTTTTGCAGAAAACAGCATTTTTATAGTTTCTTTACAGCCTGAAACACTAAGAGACACATTTTCAGTGTGAAATGAGTTAAAATCTAGAGTTTTTACATGTTAAACTGCAAAAAACAGGTGAAAATATCTCGTTTTTGTCCAGTTCAATTAGTCAAATTATGAATTTACTGTTAATTTCTGTTAGAATATGTATGTCTGCTGCAAATATAGTGAAAATGTTGTATTAAATTGTGATTTTCTCTCATTAGAAAGCTGCACAACAGCTACTATCATTAAATATCTACAAAACTGGAGCAGAAACCAACAGGAAATTCATAATTTTACATCTAGTTTTTCTACATTTTGTCGTCTTCTTTTGCAGAAAACAGCATTTTTATAGTTTCTTTACAGCCTGAAACACTAAAATATAGAGTTTTTAAATGTATTTTGCAGCTAAACTGTAAAAACAGGTGAAAATGTCTCATTTTTGTTCAGTTCAATTAGTAAAATTATGAATTTACTGTTAATTTCTGTTAGAAAAAACAGTTTTAAACCCAGATTTATGTCCAAATATTTCATGCATATCATTATATCAGTTGAGTCACTAACAATCATGTTATTTCTTTGCAGAAAACAGCATTTTTATAATTTCTTTACAGCCTGAAACACTAAAATATAGAGTTTTAAATGTATTTTGCAGCTAAACTGTAAAAACAGGTGAAAATGTCTCGTTTTTGTTCAGTTCAATTAGTAAAATTATGAATTTACTGTTAATTTCTGTTAGAAAAAACACTTTTTCCCCAAATATTTCATGCATATATCAGTTGAGTCACTAACAATCATGTTATGCATCTAGTTTTTCTACATTTTGTCGTCTTCTTTTGCAGAAAACAGCATTTTTATAGTTTCTTTACAGCCTGAAACACTAAAATATAGAGTTTTTAAATGTATTTTGCAGCTAAACTGTAAAAACAGGTGAAAATGTCTCGTTTTTGTTCAGTTCAATTAGTAAAATTATGAATTTACTGTTAATTTCTGTTAGAAAAAACACTTTTTTTCCAAATATTTCATGCATATATCAGTTGAGTCACTAACAATCATGTTATGCATCTAGTTTTTCTACATTTTGTCGTCTTCTTTTGCAGAAAACAGCATTTTTATAATTTCTTTACAGCCTGAAACACTAAAATATAGAGTTTTAAATGTATTTTGCAGCTAAACTGTAAAAACAGGTGAAAATGTCTCGTTTTTGTTCAGTTCAATTAGTAAAATTATGAATTTACTGTTAATTTCTGTTAGAAAAAACACTTTTTCCCCAAATATTTCATGCATATATCAGTTGAGTCACTAACAATCATGTTATGCATCTAGTTTTTCTACATTTTGTCGTCTTCTTTTGCAGAAAACAGCATTTTTATAGTTTCTTTACAGCCTGAAACACTAAAATATAGAGTTTTTAAATGTATTTTGCAGCTAAACTGTAAAAACAGGTGAAAATGTCTCGTTTTTGTTCAGTTCAATTAGTAAAATTATGAATTTACTGTTAATTTCTGTTAGAAAAAACACTTTTTTTCCAAATATTTCATGCATATATCAGTTGAGTCACTAACAATCATGTTATGCATCTAGTTTTTCTACATTTCGTCGTCTTCTTTTGCAGAAAACAGCATTTTTATCGTTTCTTTACAGCCTGAAACACTAAGAGACACATTTTCAGTGTGAAATGAGTTAAAATCTAGAGTTTTTAAATGTTAAACTGCAAAAAACAGGTGAAAATATCTTGTTTCTGGTCCAATTAGTCCAGTTCAATTAGTCAAATTATGAATTTACTGTTAATTTCTGTTAGAATATGTATGTCTGCTGCAAATATAGTGAAAATGTTGTATTAAATTGTGATTTTCTCTCATTAGAAAGCTGCACAACAGCTACTATCATTAAATATCTACAAAACTGGAGCAGAAACCAACAGGAAATTCATAATTTTACATCTAGTTTTTCTACATTTTGTCGTCTTCTTTTGCAGAAAACAGCATTTTTATAGTTTCTTTACAGCCTGAAACACTAAAATATAGAGTTTTTAAATGTATTTTGCAGCTAAACTGTAAAAAACAGGTGAAAATGTCTCGTTTTTGTTCAGTTCAATTAGTAAAATTATGAATTTACTGTAAATTTCTGTTAGAAAAAACAGTTTTAAACCCAGATTTATGTCCAAATATTTCATGCATATCATATCAGTTGAGTCACTAACAATCATGTTATTTCTTTGCAGAAAACAGCATTTTTATAGTTTCTTTACAGCCTGAAACACTAAAATATAGAGTTTTTAAATGTATTTTGCAGCTAAACTGTAAAAACAGGTGAAAATATCTCGTTTTTGTCCAGTTCAATTAGTCAAATTATGAATTTACTGTTAATTTCTGTTAGAAAAAACACTTTTTTCCCCAAATATTTCATGCATATATCAGTTGAGTCACTAACAATCATGTTATGCATCTAGTTTTTCTACATTTTGTCGTCTTCTTTTGCAGAAAACAGCATTTTTATAGTTTCTTTACAGCCTGAAACACTAAAATATAGAGTTTTTAAATGTATTTTGCAGCTAAACTGTAAAAACAGGTGAAAATGTCTCGTTTTTGTTCAGTTCAATTAGTAAAATTATGAATTTACTGTTAATTTCTGTTAGAAAAAACACTTTTTTTCCAAATATTTCATGCATATATCAGTTGAGTCACTAACAATCATGTTATGCATCTAGTTTTTCTACATTTTGTCGTCTTCTTTTGCAGAAAACAGCATTTTTATAATTTCTTTACAGCCTGAAACACTAAAATATAGAGTTTTAAATGTATTTTGCAGCTAAACTGTAAAAACAGGTGAAAATGTCTCGTTTTTGTTCAGTTCAATTAGTAAAATTATGAATTTACTGTTAATTTCTGTTAGAAAAAACACTTTTTCCCCAAATATTTCATGCATATATCAGTTGAGTCACTAACAATCATGTTATGCATCTAGTTTTTCTACATTTTGTCGTCTTCTTTTGCAGAAAACAGCATTTTTATAGTTTCTTTACAGCCTGAAACACTAAAATATAGAGTTTTTAAATGTATTTTGCAGCTAAACTGTAAAAACAGGTGAAAATGTCTCGTTTTTGTTCAGTTCAATTAGTAAAATTATGAATTTACTGTTAATTTCTGTTAGAAAAAACACTTTTTTTCCAAATATTTCATGCATATATCAGTTGAGTCACTAACAATCATGTTATGCATCTAGTTTTTCTACATTTCGTCGTCTTCTTTTGCAGAAAACAGCATTTTTATCGTTTCTTTACAGCCTGAAACACTAAGAGACACATTTTCAGTGTGAAATGAGTTAAAATCTAGAGTTTTTAAATGTTAAACTGCAAAAAACAGGTGAAAATATCTTGTTTCTGGTCCAATTAGTCCAGTTCAATTAGTCAAATTATGAATTTACTGTTAATTTCTGTTAGAATATGTATGTCTGCTGCAAATATAGTGAAAATGTTGTATTAAATTGTGATTTTCTCTCATTAGAAAGCTGCACAACAGCTACTATCATTAAATATCTACAAAACTGGAGCAGAAACCAACAGGAAATTCATAATTTTACATCTAGTTTTTCTACATTTTGTCGTCTTCTTTTGCAGAAAACAGCATTTTTATAGTTTCTTTACAGCCTGAAACACTAAAATATAGAGTTTTTAAATGTATTTTGCAGCTAAACTGTAAAAAACAGGTGAAAATGTCTCGTTTTTGTTCAGTTCAATTAGTAAAATTATGAATTTACTGTAAATTTCTGTTAGAAAAAACAGTTTTAAACCCAGATTTATGTCCAAATATTTCATGCATATCATATCAGTTGAGTCACTAACAATCATGTTATTTCTTTGCAGAAAACAGCATTTTTATAGTTTCTTTACAGCCTGAAACACTAAAATATAGAGTTTTTAAATGTATTTTGCAGCTAAACTGTAAAAACAGGTGAAAATATCTCGTTTTTGTCCAGTTCAATTAGTCAAATTATGAATTTACTGTTAATTTCTGTTAGAAAAAACACTTTTTTCCCCAAATATTTCATGCATATATCAGTTGAGTCACTAACAATCATGTTATGCATCTAGTTTTTCTACATTTTGTCGTCTTCTTTTGCAGAAAACAGCATTTTTATAGTTTCTTTACAGCCTGAAACACTAAAATATAGAGTTTTTAAATGTATTTTGCAGCTAAACTGTAAAAACAGGTGAAAATGTCTCGTTTTTGTTCAGTTCAATTAGTAAAATTATGAATTTACTGTTAATTTCTGTTAGAAAAAACACTTTTTTTCCAAATATTTCATGCATATATCAGTTGAGTCACTAACAATCATGTTATGCATCTAGTTTTTCTACATTTTGTCGTCTTCTTTTGCAGAAAACAGCATTTTTATAATTTCTTTACAGCCTGAAACACTAAAATATAGAGTTTTAAATGTATTTTGCAGCTAAACTGTAAAAACAGGTGAAAATGTCTCGTTTTTGTTCAGTTCAATTAGTAAAATTATGAATTTACTGTTAATTTCTGTTAGAAAAAACACTTTTTCCCCAAATATTTCATGCATATATCAGTTGAGTCACTAACAATCATGTTATGCATCTAGTTTTTCTACATTTTGTCGTCTTCTTTTGCAGAAAACAGCATTTTTATAGTTTCTTTACAGCCTGAAACACTAAAATATAGAGTTTTTAAATGTATTTTGCAGCTAAACTGTAAAAACAGGTGAAAATGTCTCGTTTTTGTTCAGTTCAATTAGTAAAATTATGAATTTACTGTTAATTTCTGTTAGAAAAAACACTTTTTTTCCAAATATTTCATGCATATATCAGTTGAGTCACTAACAATCATGTTATGCATCTAGTTTTTCTACATTTCGTCGTCTTCTTTTGCAGAAAACAGCATTTTTATCGTTTCTTTACAGCCTGAAACACTAAGAGACACATTTTCAGTGTGAAATGAGTTAAAATCTAGAGTTTTTAAATGTTAAACTGCAAAAAACAGGTGAAAATATCTTGTTTCTGGTCCAATTAGTCCAGTTCAATTAGTCAAATTATGAATTTACTGTTAATTTCTGTTAGAATATGTATGTCTGCTGCAAATATAGTGAAAATGTTGTATTAAATTGTGATTTTCTCTCATTAGAAAGCTGCACAACAGCTACTATCATTAAATATCTACAAAACTGGAGCAGAAACCAACAGGAAATTCATAATTTTACATCTAGTTTTTCTACATTTTGTCGTCTTCTTTTGCAGAAAACAGCATTTTTATAGTTTCTTTACAGCCTGAAACACTAAAATATAGAGTTTTTAAATGTATTTTGCAGCTAAACTGTAAAAAACAGGTGAAAATGTCTCGTTTTTGTTCAGTTCAATTAGTAAAATTATGAATTTACTGTAAATTTCTGTTAGAAAAAACAGTTTTAAACCCAGATTTATGTCCAAATATTTCATGCATATCATATCAGTTGAGTCACTAACAATCATGTTATTTCTTTGCAGAAAACAGCATTTTTATAGTTTCTTTACAGCCTGAAACACTAAAATATAGAGTTTTTAAATGTATTTTGCAGCTAAACTGTAAAAACAGGTGAAAATATCTCGTTTTTGTCCAGTTCAATTAGTCAAATTATGAATTTACTGTTAATTTCTGTTAGAAAAAACACTTTTTTCCCCAAATATTTCATGCATATATCAGTTGAGTCACTAACAATCATGTTATGCATCTAGTTTTTCTACATTTCGTCGTCTTCTTTTGCAGAAAACAGCATTTTTATAGTTTCTTTACAGCCTGAAACACTAAGAGACACATTTTCAGTGTGAAATGAGTTAAAATCTAGAGTTTTTAAATGTTAAACTGCAAAAAACAGGTGAAAATATCTCGTTTTTGTCCAGTTCAATTAGTAAAATTATGAATTTACTGTTAATTTCTGTTAGAATATGTATGTCTGCTGCAAATATAGTGAAAATGTTGTATTAAATTGTGATTTTCTCTCATTAGAAAGCTGCACAACAGCTACTATCATTAAATATCTACAAAACTGGAGCAGAAACCAACAGTAAATTCATAAAAATGGGCCTCGCAGCATCAACTTGGCTCTGACTTGCAGATGTTCTTTCTTCCTCCCTCAGCTTTTTCACTTCCTCCTCCCACACACACGTCTTATATCAGTATTTGCCAGATCCCAAACGAGCGGCTTTGAAAATGAAGGAGAAGGAACTTTACATTGTGCCAGAAAAAGGAATGGAAATTACGGGCAGTGTCAGATAATTGAGCTTGTCGTAAGAGACATGTTAATAACAGGCGGAGATGCAGAAGACTTGTCACTCCGTACCCCGGGTGACAGACTCTCTCTGCCGCTGATGAGCTGTTTTAGACGCTGGAAATTGTTCCACGCAAACACCATCGTTATTACGAGCTGGCAAGCTGCTCGCTTGTGTACCCGATTCCTGCTTGAACTGACAGAATCCAATTGACCGGCACATATTCATGCACTTTATTTTCTTTATTCTCGCCAACAATACAGATAATTACGGCACCGAGTTAAAAAAAAAAAAAAAAACCCTGAAAATAGAATTTTCCCGGGGAAAACAATGGCGGAGCTGTCTCGGCAGCGACCGCCACAAATTACCGCGGCGACTGGGAAGACGAGCGGCGTTCCGATAGCGCTTGTCAACTTTTAGCCGAAACCGCGTCGGCTTTTCTCTTCTTTGATAGAAGGAGCGTTTTTTTTTTTTGTTTTTTCATTGTCTGAACCGCGGCAGCAGCAAATCGAGGCCACGTGTGAAGCTTTATTCAAGAAAGGAGGAAAATTCACGGTGAACTTTCAATGGGAAGTTAAGGTCGGGAATTTTTGGGAATATCAGATGATGAACGTGGCTTTTTTTGTAGAATAAAGTAAGAAAAACGCTTGTAAAACAACAGAAATGTATAAATAAATGCTTGTATGGTTACAAAAAAAGGGTCAATGAGGTGAAAACCGGCCTAAGTTACAGATATTTGCAGGTGAAAAAGGTCAATGAGATGAAAGCATTAATACCGTTATAGATAAAACATATTTTCCTCATAATAATAGCATTAGCATTAGCATTTTTGTAGAATAAACTAACAAAAACGCTTGTAAAACAGTGTAAAACAGAAATGTATAAATAAATGCTTGTATGGTTACAAAAAAAGGGTCAATGAGGTGAAAACCAGCCTAAGTTACAGATATTTGCAGGTTAAACATTAATACTGTTATAGATAAAATATATTTACCTCATAATAATAGCATTAGCATTTTTGTAGAATAAACTAAAAAAAACGCTTGTAAAACAACAGAAATGTATAAATAAATGCTTGTATGGTTACAAAAAAAAAAAGGTCAATGAGGTGAAAACCAGATATTTTCAGGTTAAACATTAATACCGTTATAGATCAAGTATATTTACCTCATAATAATAGCATTAGCATTAGCATTTTTGTAGAATAAACTAACAAAAACGCTTGTAAAACAGTGTAAAACAGAAATGTATAAATAAATGCTTGTATGGTTACAAAAAAAGGGTCAATGAGATGAAAACCAGCCTAAGTTACAGATATTTGCAGGTTAAACATTAATACTGTTATAGATCAAATAGATTTACCTCATAATAATAGCATTAGCATTAGCATTTTTGTAGAATAAACTAAGAAAAACACTTGTAAAACAACAGAAATGTATAAATAAATGCTTGTATGGTTACAAAAAAAGGGTCAATGAGGTGAAAACCAGCCTAAGTTACAGATATTTGCAGGTTAAAAAGGTCAATGAGATGAAAACATTAATACCGTTATAGATAAAACATATTTACCTCATAATAATAGCATTAGCATTAGCATTTTTGTAAAATTAACAAAAACGCTTGTAAAACAACAGAAATGTATAAATAAATGCTTGTATGGTTACAAAAAAAAGGGTCAATGAGGTGAAAACCAGCCTAAGTTACAGATATTTGCAGGTTAAACATTAATACTGTTATAGATCAAATATATTTACCTCATAATAATAGCATTAGCATTAGCATTTTTGTAGAATAAACTAAGAAAAACACTTGTAAAACAACAGAAATGTATAAATAAATGCTTGTATGGTTACAAAAAAAGGGAAGTTACAGATATTTGCAGGTTAAACAATAATACTGTTATAGATCAAATATATTTACCTCATAATAATAGCATTAGCATTAGCATTTTTGTAGAATAAACTAACAAAAACGCTTGTAAAACAACAGAAATGTATAAATAAATGCTTGTATGGTTACAAAAAAAGGGTCAATGAGGTGAAAACCAGCCTAAGTTACAGATATTTGCAGGTTAAACATTAATACCGTTATAGATAAAATATATTTACCTCATAATAATAGCATTAGCATTAGCATTGAATCTGCTTGTTTCAGCCACTACATTATATTTTCTCCGGCTGTTATTTTCTCCTGTTAAGGGCCAGTGTTCAATTTTGGATTTATTCCCATTTATTTCAGTTAATTCCTATTAATTCCCATGGAAAGTTTCCAATTAACTAACAAAAACGCTTAATAAACGCGAATAAACTAAGAAAAACGCTTGTAAAACAACAGAAATGTATAAATAAATGCTTGTATGAGGATCCTTCAATTAGAGACATAAAACCTTTAAACTGCTTCAGATTTGACCTTTAATGAGGATCCTTCGGTCAGAATTTCATGCATTTTTCTGATTTTTTATCTCATTCTTGCAAAATAAAACAAATTAGCTCCATGAACGAGTCTTTAAATAAGTCTAATAATGTCCCACAGTTATTAAAATGCATCAACACATCATTTATACTTAATATTTTACTGTTTTGGACAAAATCTTAGGTGAATCTGATCAAATTAGAGACATTTTTCAGACATAAAACCTTTAAAATGCTTCAGATTTAACCTTTAATGAGGATCCTTCAGTTAGAATTTCATGCATTTTTCTGATTTTTTATCTCATTCTTGCAAAATAAAACAAATTAGCTCCATGCACGAGTCTTTAAATAAGTCTAATAATGTCCCACAGTTAGTTGTAAATTAAAAATCATGATTCTTAATTCTAATTTAAACATTTATCTGATGTTTCTTTAGTTTGTCAGTCACATTTCTCAGAGTTAAAACCTTTAAAATGCTTCAGATTTGACCAGAAACACAACACGAGGCTTAAATCAGTCAGAATTTCATGCATTTTTCTGATTTTTTTATCTCCTTCTTGCAAAATAATACAAATTAGCTCCATGTACAAGTCTTTAAATAAGTCTAATAATGTCCCACAGTTATTAAAATGCATCAACACATCATTTATACTTAATATTTTACTATTTTGGACAAAATCTGATCAAATTAGAGACATTTCTCAGAGTTAAAACCTTTAAAATGCGTCAGATTTGACCTTTAATGAGGATCCTTCAGTCAGAATTTCATGCATTTTTCTGATTTTTTATCTCATTCTTGCAAAATAAAACAAATTAGCTCCATGCACGAGTCTTTAAATAAGTCTAATAATGTTCCACAGATAGTTGTGAATTAAAAATCATGACTCTTAATTCTAATTTGAACATTTTTTTGCAGCAAAATCAGTTTCTATAGTTATTAAAACACATCAACACATCATTTATACTTAATATTTTACTGTTTTGGACAAAATCTTAGGTGAATCTGATCAAATTAGAGACATTTTTCAGACATAAAACCTTTAAAATGCTTCAGATTTGACCTTTAATGAGGATCCTTCAGTCAGAATTTCATGCATTTTTCTGATTTTTTTATCTCCTTCTTGCAAAATAATGCAAATTAGCTCCATGCACGAGTCTTTAAATAAGTCTAATAATGTTCCACAGTTAGTTGTGAATTAAAAATCATGACTCTTAATTTTAATTTTAACATTTTTTTTGCAGCAAAATCAGTTTCTATAGTTATTAAAATGCATCAACACATCATTTATACTTAATATTTTACTATTTTGGACGAAGTCTTAGATGAATCTGATCAAATTAAAGACATTTTTCAGACATAAAACCTTTAAAATACGTCAGATTTGACCTTTAATGAGGATCCTTCAGTCAGAATTTCATGCATTTTTCTGATTTTTTATCTCCTTCTTGCAAAATAAAACAAATTAGCTCCATGCACGAGTCTTTAAATAAGTCTAATAATGTTCCACAGATCGTTCGATATTAAAAATCATGATTCTTAATTCTAATTTATAGTTCCTCTGATCAGATCAGCCACATTTCTCACAGTTAAAACCTTTAAACTGCTTCAGATTTGACCAGAAACACAACATGAGGCTTAAATCAGTCAGAATTTCATGCATTTTTCTGATTTTTTTATTCCCATCGTTCAAAATAATACAAATTAGCTCCATGTACAAGTCTTTAAATAAGTCTAATAATGTTCCACAGTTATTAAAATGCATCAACACATCATTTATACTTAATATTTTACTGTTTTGGACAAAATCTGATCAAATTAAAGACATTTTTCAGACATAAAACCTTTAAAATACGTCAGATTTGACCTTTAATGAGGATCCTTCAGTCAGAATTTCATGCATTTTTCTGATTTTTTATCTCATTCTTGCAAAATAAAACAAATTAGCTCCATGCACGAGTCTTTAAATAAGTCTAATAATGTCCCACAGTTCGTTGTAAATTAAAAATCATGATTCCTAATTCTAATTTATAGTTCCTCTGATCAAATCAGCCACATTTCTCACAGTTAAAACCTTTAAACTGCTTCAGATTTGACCAGAAACACCACACGCGGCTTAAATTTCACGCGCTTCCTCAACTTTGAACTCCCGTCGTGCAGCCGCAGAACTGAAAATCAAAAGGTGGACGCCTCTAAAGCCGCTGTCCAACAAGTCCTGCGTTATCTGGAGGGGAAACGTGTCCGTCCAGAGGTGACGGGGGGGCGTCTTTGTGCTCTCGACCGGGCCACCTCGCCGCCTTTTGTGCCGGTAACAAGCTCGGCTCAGGCTCCAGCGAAGCGAGAAATTGTAAACTCTCCGGAGAGGCCCGGCGGACAGATAAGGGCTCAGTGTTTTGCCGGGGGACGGATCTGATAGTCCCACGCCAGAATGGGAGTGATGACACCTCCCCTTTCTATGGAGACTTATGTCTAATCCCCCTTTTTTTTTTGCCTCGTGTATTCACTTGCAAATCCTCCTGTCACCATTAATATGTATTAACATCCCTCGCACAGATTTATCGAGCGGCTACTTGTGCTTCTTCTCTTGAAAGGACGGTTCCGTATAGACGCCGGTGAGCGGCTGAAGAAAACAGCCTTTAAAATAGATTTTCTATTAAATTTCACCTGGTGTGACTAGAAAATGTGGTATTATGGTAATATTCTACTTACCTTTATCAGATGCTATGAAAAATGTTCCTTTTAATCCTTTTAGTTCATGTTATTCACTTATTTAACATGTTAGAATCCACAAAAATCACGTTTTATTCATAGATCACAGTAGAAAACCTCAGCTCCAACATTAAAATACACATTAATCACATTATAATGTAGAATATAACAGGATTTTAATGGTATAGGAAATATAATACCAGCTATTATATTTGTTGTGCTTATAACTATAGATAAACTATAGTTAATTGTCTCCTTTTAGAATATATTCATGTTCTATAATGATCCTCAGTGGGATTTATAGGATTTTATAGACAAATAATTGACCTTTGACCTCTTATCTTATTAATCATTGCAGATAATTTAGATTATTTCAGGTTTTGATGAACGTTTGGTACAATTAGTCCAATAAAAACTAGAAATAAGTTAAATTATCTCTTCTATATTCTTCATGTTCATGATTTTATAGACAAATAATTGACCTTTGACCTCTTATCTTATTAATCATTGCAGATAATTTAGATTATTTCAGGTTTTGATGAACGTTTGGTGCAATTAGTCCAATAAAAACTAGAAATAAGTTAAATTATCTCTTCTATATTCTTTATGTTCATGATTTTATAGACAAATAATTGACCTTTGACCTCTTATCCTATTAATTATTGTAGATAATTAAATTTTTTATCCTGATTCTGGTCAGTTTGGTCAATAGTAGATAATTCTACTTAATATTGGACTTAATTGAACCAAAAACAAGATATTTTCACCTAAATTTGACATTTATTTAGTTTCATATAAAAAAAATACCTGAAAATATCTTGTTTTTGGGACAATTATTGTTTATTATAGTATAATTTATTGATCATTTATCTAATTTCAAAGGTTTTTTTTGTCTTTTTTTTCAGATTTTGGTCAATTTAAAGAAAATATTTAAAAAAATCGTAGATAATTCTACTTAATATTAGAATAATTGAACCAAAAACAAGATATTTTCACCTAAATTTGACATTTATTTAGTTTCATATAAAAAAATACCTGAAAATATCTTGTTTTTGGGACAATTATTGTTGATTGGACAATTGAAAAGTGGGCGTGTCCTAACACGTCCAATCAGACAGCTGATCTCGCCTTGATTGACAGGTGGAGGGGAGGTCCCACTTTTCATCCACCTGTCAATCAAGGCGAGATCAGCTGATGTCTGATTGGACGTGTTAGGACACGCCCACTTTTTCAATTGTCCAATCAAATCCCTAGAGACAATATAGTTAAAATATTGTGTTTTACTACAGATAAAAATACTTTAAACAAGACCAAACTGACCAGAATCAGGAAAAAAACTTAAATTATCTACAATAATTAATAAGATAAGAGGTCAAAGGTCAATTATTTGTCTATAAAATCATGAACATGAAGAATATAGAAGAGATAATTTAACTTATTTCAAGTTTTTATTGGACTAATTGCACCAAACGTTCATCAAAACCTGAAATAATCTAAATTATCTGCAATGATTAATAAGATAAGAGGTCAAAGGTCAATTATTTGTGCATAAAATCATGAACATGAAGAATATAGAAGAGATAATTTAACTTATTTCTAGTTTTTATTGGACTAATTGCACCAAACGTTCATTAAAACCTGAAATAATCTAAATTATCTGCAATGATTAATAAGATAAGAGGTCAAAGGTCAATTATTTGTGCATAAAATCATGAACATAAAGAATATAGAAGAGGTAATTTAACTTATTTCTAGTTTTTATTGGACTAATTGCACCAAACGTTCATCAAAACCTGAAATAATCTAAATTATCTGCAATGATTAATAAGATAAGAGGTCAAAGGTCAATTATTTGTCTATAAAATCCTATAAATCCCACTGAGGATCATTATAGAACATGAATATATTCTAAAAGGAGACAATTAACTATAGTTTATCTATAGTTATGAGCACAAAAACTCAACATATCAGTGATTTTTGTGGATTTTAACATGTTTAATAAGTGAATAACAAGAAATTATCTGCGATGATTAATAAGATAAGAGGTCAAAGGTCAATTATTTGTCCATAAAATCTACTGTCAGATGTTGAATCTTGAATTTGATCAATTGCAAGTTGTTTTTAAAAAAAATCGTGTTTTTTTTTTTGCAGCAAATCAGCGAAACAAAATCCAGATTTCCTCCTAAAACACCCGCTCGTGTTCCACTTTATCAGATTTAAGGTGGATTTAAGGTGGATTTAAGGTGGATTTAAGGTGGATTCGCGGCTTATTCGCTTCTTTTTCCATTAATTCAAGGTCAATTATGAATTAGGGTTCCGCGGCGGCGTCTCAGAAGATAAAGGAATGTTGGATGGGATTTGTGCAGAGATTTGGTCTGTTGTCGTGGTCTAATCCAGACAAAGCCCTGAGAGGCTCATTACAGCCTGGTGAGGCCTTTAAGCCTGTTCTGTTTGCATTAAAGCAGCCAAGAAGTGTCTGTCAGCTCCTCTGGCAGAGCCCAAATCAAGCTGTCAATTACTGGACGTGTTTATGGAAATTACATGTTTGTTAACATGCTGGAAAAATGTGCTCTCGGCTCAAGCAGCGTGTGTTCGGAGAAACAATTTCGCTGGGAAATCACCTTTCAAATGGATGAAGGTGATCCTCATCAGATCGCAGACACAAGAGGCATTTTAGGAAGAGAAAAAAAATAAAATGTGCAAAGAGGGGGAAAAAAAAAGGAAGGAACGAGGGTAAAAAAAAAAACCAAAAGGTGGAGCTGTGTATGTGTTTATTAAGTCGTTTTTTTTGGGCTGTCGTTCGGTCTTTTGTTACCCGAAAAACTGCAGAATCACCACTAGAGGGAGCTACAAGCTCTGTTTATTCCCTTTAAATCTAATTACAGGACAATTGAAGTAAACACACGCATTTATCTACATTTAACCTTCTATTATATGAAGTAATAAATTGTATGTCCTTCAAAATAAAAGCCCCCTTTTTCCGGTAAATAAAATTACAGATTTAAACTCAATTCTTTATTGTTGTAAAACACACACACGTATCTACATTTAACCTTCTATTGCAGGAAGTAGATGCTTTTAATGTTTTTATTACTTAAAAGGTAATAAAAATATGGATATCCTGGTCATGTGACCTCATGAATTGTATGTCCTTCAAAATAAAAGCCCCCTTTTTCCGTTAAATAAAATTACAGATTTAAACCCAATTCTTTATTGTTGTAAAACACACACACTTATCTACATTTAACCTTCTATTGCATGAAGTATTACTTAGATGCTTTTAATGTTTTTATTACTTAAAGGGACTAAATAATAGATAAAATAAAAATAAATTATATGTAAGAAAAATAAATGTTACTTACCCCAAAATTCAGAATAAACAACCGTACTAAAAGACATGTCAAATGTCCATAAATGTCATAAATTGTATGTCCTTCAAAATAAAAGCCCCCTTTTTTCCGTTAAATAAAATTACAGATTTAAACTCAATTCTTTATTGTTGTTAATTGTTAATACTGTGCAATAGAGGGTTAAACAGCCCATTGATAGTTTTAAAAAGAATTAAAGAACAATACAAATAAAATGTATTATTATTATTATTATTATTATTATTATTGATCTTCATGATCAACCATAGTTTACATTACAAGACAGTAATGAACTGATTTAATGCATTTTTGTGAATTAATCACTCATTTTGCTTAATATACCAAATATTAGAGTGAAAATTACATTTAAATTAGGTGAATCACCACTAGAGGGAGCTACAGACTCTGTTTAGTTCCTTTAAATCAAATTACAGATTTATACATGACAAATACAAATATACACCATTATTTTACACCTTTTTTGATGTATTCCAGTATAACTGTACTTTATATATTCCTAATAGAGTAAATAGACGCATTTATCTACCTTTAAATTAGGCGAATCACCACTAGAGGGAGCTACAGTCTCTGTTTAGTTCCTTTAAATCAAATTACAGATTTATACATGACAAATACAAATAAACGATATTAGCTTACACCTTTTTTGACATATTCCAGTATAACTGTACTTTATATATTCCTAATAGATTAAAACAGACGCATTTATCTACCTTTAAAATAGGCGAATCACCACTAGAGGGAGCTACAATCTCTGTTTAGCTCCTTTAAATCAAATTACAGATTTATACATGACAAACCCAAATACAAAACATAATTTTACACCTTTTTGACATATAGCAGTACTTTATATATTCCTAATAGATTAAAACAGACGCATTTATCTACCTTTAAAATAGGCGAATCACCACTAGAGGGAGCTACAAACTCTGTTTAGCTCCTTTAAATCAAATTACAGGTTTATACATGACAAATACAAATATACAACAGTAATTTACACCTTTTTTTGATGTATTCCAGTATAACTGTACTTTATATATTCCTAATAGAGTAAACAGACGCATTTATCTACCTTTAAATTAGGCGAATCACCACTAGAGGGAGCTACAGTCTCTGTTTAGTTCCTTTAAATTAAATTACAGATTTCTACATGACAAACCCAAATACAGGACATCAGTTTCCCCCTTTTTTAAAGTGCAGCTTCATCCCTAACCGAGTAAAAAGGGCCGCTCCGTGTTCCGTTCACAGCATAATGCCCCCGACTAAGATGTTTACGTCAATTCCTCCGTTGATTTTCTCTCACATAAAAAGCCTTGATTTCATCCCCCCCAACGATCATGAAATTGAGCCAATCGACACGCGACAGCCTTCGTATGTCTGGTCGAGCTCATCTTAGACAAGGTAATTTTGTTCAGAGCAATTACCATTGTAATGTATTCCAAAGTCGGGGCCTCTCTCTTTTTTTTTTTTCTTCCTGCCGCTTAGGTGAGCCCCGCTTTGACGGCGTGTTTTGATTTTTAAGCAATTGTGCTTTTTCCACTCCCCGGATCACGCCGAGGTCTTCCATTTCTCCCCGACGCAACAACCCGCCATGATTCCATTATTTCACATTAACATCTAATTACCTCGGCTCAGACCTGCAGCTATATCGGAGAAGGGAGAAGGAGAAAAAAAATGGCCGGCCCCTGTGAGTTCTATGGGGGTTTTGACAAAAGCTGTAAGTAAAGATGAAGATTTATTATATTGTGGAGCCATTTCAGTTTAATTTCAGTCCTACACTGTAAAAAATAAAGTTTTATCAGGTTAAAACTGTTGGTTTTGGTGCATTTTGTCCAATATTGAGAGGAATTCACTTAAAAATATGACAATATTCATGATTTTAGTGTCTAATTCTTAAAAATGTTGGATTTATTTCATGGATTTGCATTACTGTGATGAATATTAAACAGAAACTCCATAAATCTTATCAGGTGAAAATATTATTTGGTACAATTAGTCCAATATTGAGTAGAATTAATTTAAAAATATTTTTAGATATTATTTTGTATTAAATATTCTATATTATAATAATATAATTTAATAAAAATAAATTATTTAATACAAATAATTTAAAAAATAACATTTTTAAATCATTTAAATAAATTTAGAAAATAATTATATATTTTTTGTTATAATTATTTAAAATGCTGCAGCAAAATAATTATAGTATAATAATTAGGCTCATTAATAATTCCATTAAAACATTAGAATATCATCTACATATGCTGCAAAAACTTAAATCTTATGTTTTTGGTACAATTAATACAACATTGAGTAGAATTTGTGTAAAAAAAAAAAATTTAAATACTTTTATATTAAATATTGTAATATTTTAATAATATAATTTAATACAAATAATTCATTAAAACAATGGAAAAATAATTTAATAATATAATTTAGAAATAAATATATATATTTTGTTATTATTATTAAAAATTCTGCAGCGAAACATTAATAATTCCATTAAAACATTAGAATGTCATCTACAAAAAATATTTTTATATTAAATATTAAAATGTTTTAATAATATAATATAACACAAATTATTCACTAAAACAATAAAAAGAATTAATTTTAATAATATAATTTAATACAAATAATTCACTAAAACAATAAAAAGAATGAATTAATAATATAATTTAGAAATAAATGTTTGTATTTGGTACAATTAATACAATATTGAGTAGAATTAATGTAAAAAATAATTAAAATACTTTTATATTAAATATTGTAATATTTTAATAATATAATTTAATACAAATAATTCATTAAAACAATAAAAAGAATTAATTTTACTAATATAATTTAATACAAATAATTCATTAAAATAATAAAAATAATTAATTTTAATAATATAATTTAATACAAATAATTCATTAAAATAATAAAATTAATTCATTTCAATAATATAATTTAACACAAATAATTCACTAAAACAATAAAAAGAATTAATTTTAATAATATAATTTAATACAAATAATTCATTAAAATAATAAAAATAATTAATTTTAATAATATAATTTAATACAAATAATTCATTAAAATAATAAAAATAATTCATTTTAATAATATAATTTAGAAATAAATGTTTGTATTTGGTACAATTAATACAATATTGAGTAGAATTAATGTAAAAAATAATTATTTTGTACATATAATATTTTTATAATATTGTAATATTTTAATAATATTTTTGTATAAAACTATATATAATTTTATAAAAATAATTTGTTAAAACAATTTTTAAAAAATAATAATTTTAATAATAATTTTCGGCATCTATTAGAGTTATTTATTTATTATTATTTATTTTATGTATTTTCAAAGATTGGAATTTAATCTACTACTACTGTCGTACTTTTTATATTTTTGAAAATATCTTATTTTTGGTTTAATTACTAGCAACACCAATTAGTTGTGATTCGATCTATTAAGGTCTAATTATTAAAAATGCTGCTGCTAGTTCAGCGACTCCTACCAGAACGAGCTGATCACTACTATTAAAAGAGAATCTGATCTATTCGGGGTCTATTACGGCTCGTTGGTGTTTGGAAGGACCCGTTTTACCTGTCAGGGACGCCAACAATGGCCGCCGGAGGATGTCAGCGTGCAGCGAAACTGTCATCACACAATTAGCGCTGGCGTGGCCGCGGCCTCTGCATCTTCCATGAAATGGCTGTGACACGCTTTACAATTCAGATTGTATTCTCAGTCACTGGCACTTAAATGCTGCACTCTGTTTCATGAAAAGATAAAGATGTGTGTAATCTCAGCTCAGCATCCGCTGAAAGCTTGTCACACGGCGGCTTTTATTTTGTGGATCACGAGAAGTTGTCACAGAAAACATCTTCTTCTTTTGTTGGCTTGTTGTTTGACTGCACTGTTGTTGATAAACGCATATAGACTGAATACCGCTGTTTTGATTTCCTTCTTTTTCAGCCGTGGTTCAGTGGCACCATTGTAGTTTAAGGTGACTTCACTGCAAAAAACTGAAATATTATCTACTAATTTAGCTTATTTCAACTTTTATTCTTCCTGATTTGGGTCAATTTGGTTTTGTTTTATTAAAACAAGGCTAATATTTTCTTTAAAAACAGATTAAATTGACTAAAATCAATAAAAAATATGAATTAAGATAAATTATCTGCCAGTAGAATAAGATAATCATATTCAATGTTGGACTAATTGAACCAAAAACAAGATATTTTGACCTGATTTTTAGAAATAATTAAAAAAATGGCAGTTTAGAATTAATTGTTGTCGGCTGCAATCTGGGAACTGACCACTAGGTGTCTCCAGAGACTTCAAACTGTACCTTTAACTGGAATTTACTTTAAAAACAGATTTAATTGACTCAAATCAAGATAAAAAATGTAAAAAAGATAAATTATCTTCTAGTAGAATGAGATAATTCTACTAAATATTGGACTAATTTTACTAAAAATAAGATATTTTAACCTGATTTTTAGAAATAATTTAAAAAATGCCAGTTTATTATTAATTATTAGCGTCTAATTATTAAAAATGCTGCAAAAATGTGCTGATAAACACTATTATCATATCAAAGATTAGAATCTAATCTATTAAACTACAACAAATTAAACCTTAACAAGTGAGTGGCTGATAATTTAGCTTATTTCAATTTATTCTTGATTTTAGTCAATTATAATAGTTTTTAAAGAAAATGTTAGTCTTGTTTTAATAAAACTTGACCAAATTGACCCAAAAAATGAAAAGAAAAATTGAAATAAGCTAAATTATCAGCCAGTGCAATGGGTTAACCACTAAATATTGGACTAATTTTACCAAAAACAAGATATTTTCACTTGTTAAGGTTAAATTTTTTGTAGTTTAATAGATCTTTGATATGATAATAGTGGTTATCAGCACATTTTTGCAGCATTTTTAATAATAAGACGCTAATAATTAATAATAAACTGGCATTTTTTTAAATTATTTCTAAAAATCAGGTGAAAATATCTTATTTTTAGTAAAATTAGTCCAATATTTAGTAGAATTATCTTATTCTACTAGAAGAGAATTGATCTTTTTTTTTACAGTTTTTCTTGATTTTAGTCAATTTAATCAGTTTTTAAAGGAAATTCCAGTTAAAGGTACAGTTTGAAGTCTCTGGAGACACCTAGTGGTCAGTTCCCAGATTGCAGCCGACAACAATTAATTCTAAACTGGCCTTTTTTTTTAATTATTTCTAAAAATCAGGTTAAAATATCTTGTTTTTGGTTCAATTAGTCCAACATTGAATATGATTATCTTATTCTACTGGCAGATAATTTAGCTTATTTCATTTTTTTATTGATTTTAGTCAATTTAATCTGTTTTTAAAGAAAATGTTAGTTTTGTTTTCTTAAAACAAAACCAGAAAAGTTGAAATAAGCTAAATTATCAGCGAGTGGAATGAGTTAACTACTAAATACTGGACTAATTTTACCAAAAACAAGATATTTCCACCTGTGAACTCAACTGAATCAATTGCATTTGCTCAGTTTTGCTCGAATGCACCTCGAGTGGAGTGAATATCCCAACGTTGACCGTGAGAAGAAGCCGATTTTCCAGAAGAAGTTGGAGTCAGTCGTCAGCAGGTCTGGGATCAGTCCAACTGCAGAAACCCAACCTGCCAGCCTGTGCTCTAGCAGATTGAGTTTAACAAGCCATATGGGTTGTAATTGTCTGATCAATCCAATGTTTGTGAGCTTTTATGCCTTTTATTACGGTTTGTTTTCCTTACGTGCTATTTCCTCTGCTGATTTGCCTTCCCGTGGGGAGGGTCCGTGTCTGGAACACTTTGGCTGCCTGACCGCCGTTTGCTTCTCGCCGGATGTGTCTGGATATGAGCGTTCGCCTCCCATGAAAGTGACTGGAGCAGCATTATCTCTTCATGCCTGTCTGACGTTCCTCGTTTCAGCTTCTCAGAGCAGCTGGAGGTTAGTGGAGGCTTTTCTCTTCCCCCCCCCAGGATCCTAAAGACTAAAAGAAAGAAGCAAGACGTTGTTGTAGAGATTTGGAATATTTCCCTGGTACCAGATAATTTAACTCTCTTAAAAAAGCTTTGCATTTAAATGCAAATGCTCGAGGTTTCTTCCCCATTAAAGGTGCAGCTTGTAGTTCCTGGCGACGCCTGCTGGTGAGTTCGCAGATTGCAGCCTTAAAATTAACTGTCTTAAGGTTTTAAAGAATTAAAAACACATGCTATCAAGTGTTTTTATATTCTAGGTGGATTATATATTTCATTTGACATTTTGACTTTGTTAAAACAAAAAAACTCTGCGTCTGTTAGAAAGATAAATCAAAAAGTTTTGGTCGGATTTTCGTAAAATTTTCAGCAATTGTTGGGAAAGATGCCATGAACACATGGTTAAATTTTGGTTATGATCCGGAAGAAATCCTGGTTTCTGGATCATTTTGAATTTTCTATGTTTGTTTTAAAAAATTATAGAAAACATGAACACAAAATGTACATTTTGAGGGACCTGATGAATGCTTCTTAAAACTGTATTTTAAAAAGGTTTTGACATTGTTTGTTAAAACAAAAAAAAAACTCTGCGTCTGTTAGAAAGATAAATCAAAAAGTTTTGGTCGGATTTTCATAAAATTTTCAGCAAATGTTGGGAAAGATGCCATAAACACATGATTAAATTTTGGTTATGATCCGGAAGAAATCCTGGTTTCTGGATCATTTTGAATTGTCTATTTTTTTTGGTAACATTGTGGTAAATGGACCTTCAAACCGGTGTCATTGATCGGTGCCACCTGGTGGCATTTGGATGTTTTATGTTTAAAAGAAAAAGCACAAAATTGTCATTTTTGTTTTAAAAAATTATAAAAAAGAACATGAACATTGAGGGACTTGATGAATTCTTCTTAAAACTGTATTTTAAAAAGGTTTTGACATTGTTTGTTAAAACAAAAAAACTCTGCGTCTGTTAGAAAGATAAATCAAAAAGTTTTGGTCGGATTCTCATCAAATTTTCAGCAAATGTTGGGAAAGATGCCATGAACACATGAGTCAATTTAGGTAAAGATCCGGAAGAAATCCTGGTTTCTGGATCACTTTGAATTTTCTATTTTTTTTGGTAACGTTGTGGTAAATGGACCTTCAAACCTTGGACCTTTGTGTTTTAAAAAAAAAGCAAAAAATTGTCATTTTTGTTTTAAAAAATTATACAAAAGAACATGAACATTGAGGGACCTGATGAATGCTTCTTAAAACTGTATTTTACTTTGTTAAAACAAAAAAACTTGTTTAACCCACTTATTAGAAAGATAAATCAAAAAATTTTGGTCGGATTTTCGTCAAATTTTCAGCAAATGTTTGGAAAGATGCCATGAACACATGAGTCAATTTCGGTAAAGATCCGGAAGAAATCCTGGTTTCTGGATCACTTTGAATTGTCTATTGTTTGGTAACATTGTGGTAAATGGACCTTCAAACAGGTGTCATTGATCGGTGCCACCTGGTGGTGACATCTGGCAACTGCATAGCTTCACCTTATGATTTTCTAGTTCTTTCTTTCTTTATTTATTCTGGTTAAAGGTACAGTTTGTAGTTTCTGGTGACACCTAGTGGTCAGTTCCCACGTTGCAGCCGACTGATCAACACATCAAATACAGTTGCAGCAAAACTTTGAAAGCTGTTTCTTGGTTTTGTCCATTCTGAGCCACTGTAGAAATATGGCTCCTCAAGTCTAAGGTAATAAAAACACCAATATTTATATTTCAATAGAATTTACTTATTATTCTAGAACATTTCTACCAAGTATCTTCCACTAGATGATGTTTAATGCTGCTACATTTTACATTTAAGACCTTTAAAGGTGAGATTTTTCTTACCTGCTTTATTTTAAATATAACTTTTGTAATAATTTGGTGCTATATAAATATTTCCTGCATATAAGAGATATTGCAGATGCATGTTGCTTACAGAAATTGTGTAAAGAAAAATGTCAAATCAAGCATTTCAACTTGATTATATGGGTTTTTACAAGTGCTGCAAACACAGAAATGATGCAAAGCCATGAAAACACACATAAGCAACAAAAAAAAGACATGCTAAAGCCAAAATAAACAAATGCAAGAAGAAAAATCCTGCAAATATCAATAATAATACACAAAACCTGATAAAAACTGCGAGAGAAATGCTGCAAAGCTGCAAAAATGCAGCAAAAACAAAGAAAAATCGAAACAAAACCGAAATAAAGATTTACAAATGCAAAATAAATATGCTGCAAATATCAAATTACACATAAAAAACCCCAAACAACTGCAAGAGAGAAATGCTGCAAACACAGAAATGCTGCAAAACCAGACACATATAATCATATAAAACAAATGCAGCAATAAAAAAAGACAAAATGAACGAACGCAAGAAGAAAAATGCTGCAAATATCGATGATAATAACACAAAACCTGATAAAAACTGTGAGAAACATGAAACAAATGCCAAAAGAAACAAAACCTTGCAAAATAAAAATGCTGCAAATATCAAAATGCACATAAAAAAAACCAAAGAGACAAACGCTGCAAACACAGAAATGATGCAAAACCAAACACACACACACAATCATATAAATCAACTTCGTTGCCATGGAAACGTGACGCTCTGCTCACGTTGCGCCGTTCAGACAAAGACGCTTAAAAATTAAACAACTTTTATTTTGAAGCTTTTTTTTTTTTGCATTGTTTTCACTCGGGTCCGAACGGCGCGTCGCGAGCAGAGCGTCCCGTTTCCGCGGCAACGGAGGTTTGAGTTTTTTTTTTTTTTATATATATTTGCAGCAATTTACTTTTTGTGGCCTCCGCTTCTATTCCTGTGATTGCAGCATTATCCTCCTGCAAGCGTTTCCTTTTCTTTTTACGCGTTTGTGTGTGTGTGTGTTTTTTTTTGCGCGCGTCCTTCGCAGCGTTTTTACCGTCGGTGCCGAACGCCGCGCGGCGCTAACTCCCCCTTCAACAAAAAGAAGAAAAAACTCCGTCTGACTTCCCCCGACATGGTCTCATTGTTATTTCCGCCCTCTCTGCAATCACACCTTTAAGAGTCGGTCTGTGCTCAGATGTGAAGAGGTTAACCCTTCACTTTTAGAAAAGTGTTGACTGGGTTTCTCTGCCGCTCCTTTACTTTATAACAGTAATTGAGACTCTTTTTCACAGCACTTCTGTTTCTTTTCCCCCCTGATCTATAATGTACTGGATAGATCCTCGACGCGCTCAATCACAAAGAACTAATTTGACTATATTGTTTGACAAGTGTTCCTTACAGCTTGGTGTGAGTGAGATGCAATCTGAGAACAATTATGCCATTTTCTCAACAGTATGTGGCAGGTAAGAACCATTTAGATTTCCAGCGGTTAAACGTGTAACCTAGCAGCCGAGCGAGGAAGGAAACCGCCGTAGCATGAATATGAAGTTCTCACTTTTCTTTTGGCCTTTTTCGCCTTTTTTCTCTGCAGGACCTTGCGACTGTCTGCCACGTTTAAAGAGGATCCAGTCATTTCCGCATATAGTGAGGACTTAATTCTCATTCTGCAGCGCGTCGGGTAGCTAATCTTTAAAAAACGGTTTGGTAAAAGACCCCTGAAGGTGCACTGGCATTTGAGAGGTAGCGACGTAAAAGAGCTTCAAGGTTGCCGAGAGCGTCCGAACCTTTTAAATCTTGATCGCCTCCCGATATTTGTTCTTTAACGCTGTTCGGTTTCCTTTCTTTTGCCCCGAAATTTACTACTTGACGCGACAGAATCAATACCGAGGGACTGAAGGAAAGAGAAAGAGAAGGGGGGGGGATAAAAAATTTATGGTATCTTGCAATTTAATGGTTGAAAAGATGCAATTTGAAAGATCATAAATTGTGAAGGAGCTCACGCTCCATCGCGCTTGATTCAGTGCTCGCTGTTAGAACTTGATTTGCGAGTGTCTGCAAAGTGTGATTAACGAGGCGATCAATGTGCAGCGCGGCACACTACGGCACTCCTAATGCTCTTCATTAGAATAAATAAAATAAATTGACTGCAGCTTTATGAAAACTCTGTAATGGTTAAAAATCAAAGAATGTCATCGCCTCCCCCCCCTCCCTCCTCCTCCCCCCTCCTCCTCCTCCTCCACGCCACCATTTAGCTTCTCCCAGGCCTGCATCCACCTTGATCGCATTATCCTGACAGCCTGCAGGAACGAGTCGGCGGGGGCCTTCGTTGACTGGTAATCATAAATCGGAGGCTTTTGTGCTGAAAGTGTTGTAAAAAGAAGAAGGGGGGGTGCGGTTTGTGGAGTATTAATGCATGAAATAGCATTTCAAGCTGATAAACGGTTGGCGGGAACGGTCAGTCCGGCTGCTTTGTTTTTTTTCTTCATATTGTTTGTGATAACATTTATTCCAGGAGGAAGGGGAGGGAGGGGGGGGTCGGAGGTCGGAGGTCGCCGCATGTCCTCTTCGAGCCACAATACGAGTCGTCTTAACTTGGCCCTTCCATTGATTTCCTACCCGCCGGCTGTTAAAATCAATTAACTATAAGTAACTGGGCTTGTAAATGAGCTGCTATTGATATTTTCATCTTTCTCCATTAAAAAAAAAGCAAAGCGTCGACTCTGAGGTTTATGTCGTGTGTTTTGTCGCAGGTGGTCAAACCTGAGGCCCGCGGCCCACAAACGGACCCGGAACTGTAGTTTTAGTTTAATTCTGGAGCCAGAACTGACATTTTAACAGGTGAAAATCTCATTTTATTCCATTTGATTTTAGTCGATTCAGTCATTTTTGTAAGAAAGTTAAATTATCAGATATTTCTGCTCAGTATTAGATTAACTGTGGTAAAGAAAAGGTAAAATATCTTCGATTTGGTTCAATTATTCTAATATTTAGTAGAATTATCTTATTCTACTGGCTGATAATTTAGATTATTTCATTTTTTTTTCTGATTTGGGTCAATTTGGTTAATTAAACTAGAAAATTACATAATTAAACTACAAAAATGTAATGTTTTTGGTTCAATTATTCTAATATTTAGTAGAATTATCTTATTCTACTGGCTGATAATTTCAATTTATTCTTGATTTTAGTCAATTTAATCTGTTTTAAAGAAAATATTAATGATAATTTAACTTATTTTAACTTGTTTTATTCGTGATTTGGGTCAATTTGGACAAGTTTTATTAAAACAAGACTAATATTTTCTTTAAAAACAGATTAAATTGACTAAAATCAATAAAAAAATGAAATAAGATAAATTATCTTCTAGTAGAATAAGATAATTCTACTAAATATTAAACTACTTCTACAAATAAAGAGTTAATAATCAGTTAATCAACTATTTATTCCAAAGGTTTTTTCAGAATCAGGTGAAAATATCTTGTTTTTGGTTCAATTATTCTAATATTTAGTAGAATTATCTTATTCCACTCGCTGATAATTTAGATTATTTCAACTTTCTTTTCCTTTTTTGGGTCAATTTGGTTAAGTTTTATTAAAACAAGACTAATATTTTCTTTAAAAACAGATTAAATTGACTAAAATCAATAAAAAGTTGAAATAAAGTAAATTATCAGCCAGTAAAATAAGGTAATTCTACTAAATATTGGACTAATTGAACCAAAAACAAGATATTTTAACCTAATTTTTAGAAATAATTTAAAAAATGCCAGTTTATTATTAATTATTAGCGTCTAATTATTAAAAATGCTGCAAAAATGTGCTGATAATCACTATTATCATATTAAAGATTGGAATCTAATCTATTAAACTGCAAAAATTATCTTATTCTACTGGCTGATAATTTAGATTATTTCAATTTATTCTTGATTTTAGTCAATTTAATCTGTTTTAAAGAAAATAATAATGATAATTTAACTTATTTTAACTAATATTTACTGCAAAAACTGGAGTTTTACTCAGTATAAATATTATAAATATCTTATTTTTGGTACAAATAGTCAGTAATTAAGTAGAATTATCTTATTCTACTGCTGATAATTTAGATTATTTCAGGTTTTTATTGATTTTAGTCAATTTAATCTGTTTTTAAAGAAAATATTAGTCTTGTTTTAATAAAACTTGACCAAATTGACCCAAAAAAGGAAAAAAACCTGAAATAATCTAAATTATCAGCAGTAGAATAAGATAATTCTACTAAATTACTGACTATTTGTACCAAAAATAAGATATTTATACTATTTATACTGAGTAAAACTCCAGTTTTTGCAGTAAATATTAGTTAAAATAAGTTAAATTATCATTATTATTTTCTTTAAAACAGATTAAATTGACTAAAATCAAGAATAAATTGCAATAAGTTAAATTATCAGCCAGTAGAATAAGATAATTCTACTAAATATTAGAATAATTGAACCAAAAACAAGATATTTTAACCTGATTTTGAAAAAAACATTAGAATAAATATTTGATTAACTGATTATTAACTCTTTATTTGTAGAATTAGTTTAATATTGAGTAGAATTATCTTATTTTAAGGTTTTTTTATGGAATTTTTAACATTTTCTTTATAAAAATATTAAATTATTTGTCTATAAAATGATATAAATCCCACTGAGGATCATTCTAGAACATGGAGAATATATTCTGTAAGATGTTTAACAATTAAATAATCACACAAACAGATTAAATCTAAATTAAATATATCAATAAATCTATTGATGATGTAACAGTAACATGATAAAAATACTTTATTTCATGTTGAAGTTGAAAAACCTGAAATAATCTAAATTATCTGCAATGAAAAGTTCACTGATTAATAAGATAAGAGGTCAAAGGTCAATTATTAGTCCATAAAATCCTAGAATATGTTCAGATAGATGTTTATTATAAAGGAGATAATTAAATTATGCCACTGGAATAAAATAATTCTACTTATTATTGGACTAATTGCACCAAATTTTATCTTATTTCAAGTGTTTTTCTTGATTTATCTAATTATTTGTGAGATTATCTACGATGATTCATAAGATAAGAGTTCAAAGGTCAATTATTTGTGCTTAAAATCATATAAATCACAAAATAAAGAATATAGAAGATGTTTTTGGTGAGATCATTTATGAAAAAAGCCTCTGGAATAAGATAATTCTACTCAATATTTGTACCGTTTTCCTGATTTTTGTCATAATATTAGTTGAAATAATCCAAATTATCTGCAATGCAAAGTTCAACCATGAATAAGATAAGAGGTCAAAGGTCAATTCTTTCTTTTTTTTTCTCATGAGACTATAATAAATGGAGAGATGCAACCAGGACACATGTCTACTGATGCTCTGTGACCCTGTTGATGCTGCTGCTGCTGCTGCTGCTGCTGCTGCTGCTGCTGCTGTTACTGCTGCTGCTGTTACTGCTGCTGTTACTGCTGCTGTTACTGCTGATGCTGCTGCTGCTGCTGTTACTGCTGCTGCTGCTGCTGTTACTGCTGCTGTTACTGCTGCTGTTACTGCTGATGCTGCTGCTGCTGCTGCTGCTGCTGCTGTTACTGCTGCTGCTGATGCTGTTACTGCTGATGCTGTTACTGCTGCTGCTGCTGCTGCTGTTACTGCTGCTGCTGCTGTTACTGCTGCTGCTGCTGCTGTTACTGCTGCTGCTGCTGTTGCTGCTGCTGCTGCTGTTACTGCTGCTGCTGTTACTGCTGCTGCTGCTGCTGCTGTTGTTACTGCTGCTGTTGCTGCTGCTGTTACTGCTGCTGCTGCTGCTGCTGTTACTGCTGCTGCTGCTGCTGCTGCTGCTGCTGCTGTTACTGCTGCTGTTGCTGCTGCTGTTACTGCTGCTGCTGCTGTTACTGTTACTGCTGCTGCTGTTACTGCTGCTGCTGCTGCTGATGATGATGATGATGATGATGATGATGATGCTGCTGTTACTGCTGCTGCTGCTGCTGCTGCTGCTGTTGATGCTGTTACTGCTGCTGTTACTGCTGCTGCTGCTGCTGCTGTTACTGCTGCTGCTGCTGCTGCTGCTGCTGCTGCTGCTGCTGCTGCTGCTGTTACTGCTGCTGCTGATGCTGCTGCTGTTACTGCTGCTGCTGATGCTGCTGATGTTGCTGCTGCTGCTGCTGCTGTTGCTGCTGCTGCTGCTGTTACTGTTACTGCTGCTGCTGTTACTGCTGCTGCTGCTGCTGATGATGATGATGATGATGATGATGATGATGCTGCTGTTACTGCTGCTGCTGCTGCTGCTGCTGTTGATGCTGTTACTGCTGCTGTTACTGCTGCTGCTGCTGCTGCTGCTGTTACTGCTGCTGCTGATGCTGCTGCTGTTGATGCTGTTACTGCTGCTGTTACTGCTGCTGCTGCTGCTGCTGCTGCTGCTGCTGTTACTGCTGCTGCTGCTGCTGCTGCTGCTGCTGCTGCTGTTACTGCTGCTGTTACTGCTGCTGCTGCTGCTGCTGCTGCTGCTGCTGTTACTGCTGCTGCTGATGCTGCTGCTGTTGATGCTGTTACTGCTGCTGTTACTGCTGCTGCTGCTGCTGTTACTGCTGCTGCTGCTGCTGCTGCTGCTGCTGCTGCTGTTACTGCTGCTGTTACTGCTGCTGCTGTTACTGCTGCTGCTGCTGCTGCTGCTGTTACTGCTGCTGCTGTTACTGCTGTTACTGCTGCTGCTGTTACTGCTGCTGCTGCTGCTGTTACTGCTGCTGCTGCTGCTGCTGCTGCTGTTACTGCTGCTGTTACTGCTGCTGCTGCTGATGCTGCTGTTACTGCTGCTGTTACTGCTGCTGCTGCTGCTGCTGCTGTTGCTGCTGCTGCTGCTGCTGCTGCTGCTGATGCTGCTGTTACTGCTGCTGCTGTTGCTGCTGCTGCTGCTGCTGCTGCTGCTGCTGATGCTGCTGTTACTGCTGCTGCTGCTGTTACTGCTGCTGTTGCTGCTGCTGCTGTTGCTGCTGCTGCTGCTGCTGTTGCTGCTGCTGCTGCTGCTGCTGCTGCTGCTGATGCTGATGCTGCTGTTACTGCTGCTGCTGCTGCTGCTGTTACTGCTGCTGCTGCTGATGCTGCTGTTACTGCTGCTGCTGATGCTGCTGATGCTGCTGATGCTGCTGCTGCTGTTGCTGCTGCTGCTGCTGTTACTGCTGCTGCTGCTGCTGCTGATGCTGCCACTGCTGCTGTTACTGCTGCTGCTACTGTTACTGCTGCTGCCACTGCTGCTGTTACTGCTGCTGCTGATGCTGTTACTGCTGCTGCTGCTGTTACTGCTGCTGCTGCTGTTACTGCTGCTGCTGTTACTGCTGCCGCTGCTGCTGTTACTGCTGCTGCTGTTACTGCTGCTGCTGCCGCTGCTGCTGTTACTGCTGCTGCTGTTACTGCTGCTGCTGTTACTGCTGCTGCTGCCGCTGCTGCTGATGATGATGATGATGATGCTGCTGCTGTTACTGCTGCTGTTACTGCTGCTGCTGCTGATGCTGCTGCTGCTGCTGCTGTTACTCCTGCTGCTGTTACTGCTGCTGCTGTTACTGCTGCTGCTGCTGCTGTTACTGCTGCTGCTGTCACTGCTGTTACTGCTGCTGCTGTTACTGCTGCTGCTGCTGCTGTTACTGCTGCTGCTGTCACTGCTGTTACTGCTGCTGCTGTTACTGCTGCTGCTGTTACTACTGCTGCTGTTACTGCTGCTGCTGCTGCTGCTGCTGCTGTTACTGCTGCTGCTGCTGCTGCTGCTGTTACTGCTGCTGCTGCTGCTGCTGCTGCTGTTACTGCTGCTGTTACTGCTGCTGCTGCTGCTGCTGCTGCTGTTACTGCTGCTGCTGCTGCTGTTACTGCTGCTGCTGCTGTTACTGCTGCTGCTGCTGCTGTTACTGCTACTGCTGCTGCTGCTGCTGCTGCTGCTGTTACTGCTGCTGCTGCTGCTGCTGCTACTGCTGCTGCTGCTGCTGCTGCTGCTGCTGCTGCTATAGGTGAGTCACCTCTCCTCCTGCAGCACAACCTTTATTAGTTCTCTGCCCATTAAACATGACCTGAGTGCTCATTTTGCATGGAGACGTTTAATTGCGTGCTGCTGAGGCGTTAGCGCTAATAGGCTAAGTGCTGGCTCCTACCGAGACTACATGAACTGTGCATGAACTGCAGGAAACTTTCCTCCTTCCTGCACCTCCACGGCCAATTATAGTCGCCCGGGAAACCAGTAGAAAGTCTTTCTGACACTGCAGCGCCTCATTTGCATATTTACAAATAAATCACAGGCCACAGCACTTCTGCAGAAGAAGAGTCAATGAGGACGTTTCATGCATTTGGTGGATTTGTGTCGGATGATTCCAGTTTTAATATTAATACCAACAATAAAATAAACAACAATTGTTATTAGAGTTATTATAAAGGTCACATGGTGTGAGCTATTATATCAATTAGATACATCTAATATCTAAATATATAAAGATTATAGTTTGATAGATATATTCAAACAGCACAAAACTTTATTCAACAACATGTCCCGGTACGAGTTTATCTCCGTCGCCACGGCAACCGGGATGTCATTAATAGATATTAACCCCGAGCAATGAGATGAGTTATTGGTTATTTACTATTTCAGCTTCAAGAAGAATCTGATATTAAATGTTAAAGGAAATGAGGGAGTGATGAAAGAGTGAAGGAAGGAAGGAAGGAAGGAAGGAAGGAAGGAAGGAAGGAAGGAAGGAAGGAAGGAAGGAAGGAAGGAAGGAAGGAAGGAAGGAAGGGAAGGAGTGAGGAAACGATTAAGGAAAGAAGGGAAAAGGGAAAAAGGGTGGAGGAAAGAAGAAGGAAGCAAGAAGGTTAGGTATTAAGGAAGGAAGGAAGGAATTTAGGAGGAAATAGAGGGAATAGGAAACAATTAAGGGAGGAACGAATGAACGATGGAAGAAATGGAGGAAGGAAAGAAGGAAGGAGTGAGGAAATGATGGAGGAAGGAAGGACATAAACAAGGAGGGGAAAAGGAAAAAAGGGTGGAGGAAAGAAGGAAGGAAGGGATGGAGGGAGGGAGGAAGAAGGGAGGAAATAAGTGAGGAAGGGAAAAGGGTGGATGATGGAAGGAAGGAAGATAGGAAAAAATAGAGGGAGTAGGAAACAATTAAGAGAGGAAGGAACGATAGAAGGAAAGAAGGGAAGAGTGAGGAAACGATTAAGGAAGGAAGGAAGGAAATAAGCAAGGAAGAGAAAAGGGAAAAAGGGTGGAGGAAAGAGGGAGGAAGGAAGGAATAGAGGGAGTAGGAAACAATTCACGAAGGAAGGAACGATGGAAGAAATGGAGGAAGGAAAGAAGGAAGAATGTTAGGTATTAAGGAAGGAAGGGAGGGAGGGAAAAGGGTGGATGATGGAAGGAAGGAAGTTAGGAAAAAATAGAGGGAGTTGGAAACAATTAAGGGAGGAAGGAACGATGAAAGGAAAGAAGGAAGGAAGGGAGGAGTGAGGAAACAATTAAGGAAGGAAGGTAAAAAGGGTGGAGGAAAGAGGGAAGAAGGAAGGAAGGAAGGAAGGAATAGAGGGAGTAGGAAACAATTAACGAAGGAAGGAACGATGGAAGGAAGGAAGGAAGGAAGGAAGGAAATAAGCAAGGAAGGGAAAAGGGAAAAAGGGTGGATGATAGAAGGAAAGAAGAATGTTGGGTATTAAGGAAGGAAGGAAGGGAAAATAGAGGGAGTAGGAAACAATTAAGGAAGGGTTGAAGAAATGGAGGAAGGAAAGAAGGAAGGAAGTTAGAAAGGAAGGGAGGAGTGAGGAAATGACTAAAGAAGGAAGGAAGGAAGGAAGGAAAGAAAGAAGTTAGGAAGAAATAGAGGGAGTAGGAAACAATTAAGGAAGGAACGATGGAAGAAATGGGGGAAAGAAAGAAGGAAGGAAGGAAGAAATGAGGAAATGATTAAGGAAGGAAAAGGGAAAAGGGTGGAGGAAGGAAGGAAGGAAGAATGTTAGGTATTAAGGAAATAATTAAGGAAGTAAAGAAGTATAAAGAATGAGGTTGAAGGTCAACAGGAAGGTTAAAACCCTTCATTCTAATTAAACCGAGTCACATTTACATTATAAACAGCCCTGCATCCTATTAATTAGCCGCCTGTTCTTCCTGTTTCCAACATGGTCGCCGTCCAGGTGTTTTATTCTGTGTTTAGGCAGCGGCCATGATGGGAGTCCCATCCCTCCAGCAGGTCAGACATGGCCGCCGCTGATAGAATTCCATGAGAGAGAAGTGGAGCCCAACCTAATTATTCTCTCTTTCTATTTCCTCTTCATGATTTCCCTCGGTGTCTCTTTTCAAAGCCGAGGACAATGTGTTGGTCCGTTTCTCTCTGACGGTCATAAATTCACAAAGGCCTTTTATTTTTTTTTTAACTGTAAACCAAGCAGGGGTCATCGCTGAAAGGAAACAGATCCAGCCTTTTATTTGATTTTATTCATGTTGGTTGTGTTTAGAGAACGCTTCGTGTTGCGTGGCGTGTGTCCATGAATAATAAGACCATTTATTTACAAAGATTGCTTCAAGATCACGCTAAATGGCCCAGATGAGGCAAACAGATGTTGACTAGACATGGAAAGTTTCTTCTTGGAGTACCTGATATTGTAATGACGTTTATATTTCAGAGAGAGATGCACGCGGCTCAGTGTGAGGGAAAAAACATCCAGCACATGTTGGAATTAGGGATTTATTGTTGGGCTTAAAGCCAGGATGAATGGAAATGAAAAGGGTTCATTTAATACTACACACAAGGATTTAGAGTATTTATTTATAGCTGAGGTTCTCA
The DNA here is from genome assembly GCA_030544235.1 of Lepturacanthus savala. Lineage (NCBI taxonomy): Eukaryota > Metazoa > Chordata > Actinopteri > Scombriformes > Trichiuridae > Lepturacanthus > Lepturacanthus savala. The sequence continues at coordinate 3,269,916 of CM060470.1, read as the reverse complement.
AAGTGAGGTCCGAGGACCCCCAGAGGTCCCCAGAATAAAGGAGAATAATTTATATTCACTACAATTCCATGATAAGACTGCTATAATTTATAATAAATAATTTATTTAACTTTGTAGTATTTAATTTTTTAAAAAAGGGTGGAGGAAGGAAGGAAGGAAGGAAGGAAGGAACAAAGGAAGGAAGGAAGGAAGGAAGGAAAAGGGAAAAGGGTGGAGGAAAGAAGAAGGAAGGAAGGAAGGATGGAAGGAAGGAAGGAATAGAGGGAGTAGGAAACAATTAAGGAAGGAAGAAATAGAGGAAGGAAAGAAGGAAGGGAGGAGTTAGGAAATGATTAAGGAAGGAAATAAGCAAGGAAGGGAAAAGGGAAAAAGGGTGGAGGAAAGAAGAAGGAAGGAAGGAAGGAATAGAGGGAGTAGGAAACAATTAAGGAAGGAAGAAATAGAGGAAGGAAGGGAGGAGTTAGGAAATGATTAAGGAAGGAAGGAAATAAGCAAGGAAGGGAAAAGGGAAAAAGGGTGGAGGAAGGAAGGAAGGAAGGAAGAAATAGAGGGAGTAGGAAACAATTAAGGAAGGAAGAAATGGAGGAAGGAAAGAAGGAAGGAAGGGAAAATGGAAAAAGGTTGTAGGAAGGAAGGAAGGAAGGAAGGAAAAGGGAAAAGAGTGGAGGAAAGAAGAAGTAAGGAAGGAAGGAAGGAAATGATTAAGGAAGGAAGGAAATAAGCAAGGAAGAGAAAAGGGAAAAAGAGTGGAGGAAGGAAGGAAGGAGGGAGGAAATGATTAAGGAAGGAAGGAAGAGAAAAGGGAAAAGGGTGGGAGGTATTAAGGAAGGAAGGAAGGAAGAAATAGAGGGAGTAGGAAACAAGGAAGGAAGGAACGATGGAAGAAATGAAGGAAGGAAAGAAAGGGGTTAGTGCTGTTGCCTCACAGCAAGAAGGTCCAGGTTCTAGACCTCCTTGGTCCTGGTCTGGGACCTTTCTGTGTGGAGGTTCATGTTCTCCCTGTGTCTGGTGGGTTTTCTCCAGGTTCTCCAGCTTCCTCCAACAGTCTAAAACATGCTGAGGTTAATTGAAGACTCTAAATTACCCGTAGGTGTGAGTGTGTGAGTGAATGGCTAAAGCTTTTAGTTGTAATTTGAACTTGCGTTTTTTCTTTAAATAACTTTATTTATACCTGTAAAAACAGCTCCCGGCCTCTGCTGCATCCTTTGAACTTCGTCTGTCTGCAGAAGCTGCACCGTTCCAGAGGTATGGATGTAGTGTGTGTGTGTGTGTGTGTGTGTGTGTGTGTGTGAAATCACTGCATCAAACTTTAACAACACACTCCTCATCACGCCGCAGCATAAGGAGCTGGGAGGGGGTAACAGGGCAGCGGAGCTGTGAATAGGCCTCATCAGTGCGGGTGAGGGTTCAGATCCTTCTATTAGTTCTCCAGGAGTCACCCTCCCCGACCTAAGGCAAATAAGCCACTTAACACAATTACTTGCAATCACTAAATGTATTATTCATTATATAAGCTTTTTTCTTTTCCCTTTGCCTCCACATAATTTCCTATTGTTCGTGCGAAAAATGCCGACCAAAGGAAGGTTTTTGAGTGTTGTTGTGGATCTTTTTTTCTTTCTTTTTTCCTTAAAACTCTTAAATTGTGAGATGAAACTGAGCCTCATTGTGCGCTGACCCTCGCTGGGAGAGAAAATGGCACATTGTACCGGGGGCTGATTTGTAAATATAAGCTTTTGAAGCGCGGCACAATGCGCCATCATGAATATTTCAGCTGTTTTCATCAACCCTATCAGCAGCTATTGTGGTTGTAGGGATATGTCATCGCTGCCGTTCTCGGTGAGTTCCTATAGATGTGAAATCACAGAAGTTTCTACAGCTGAGACGCCACTTCAACAATTACTCCAAACTTTCCCTCCGAGTGTTTATCGCTGCATCTGTCTTTGTTTGATTACAGTTTGAAGAACTAATGTGCTACGTAATGAAACCAAATATCTAATTAGCATTTCCCTCACGTTGCTATACTGATATTTCTTTGTCTAGATAGTAATGCAATTAAGCACTGAGGGGTTTTTTTTCCCCTCCATGAAATTGCTTAAGTCGATGTAATTAGGACTGAAAGGAAAACTTAAAGAATATATCCACAAACATTCAGCTATAGGAGACATTTCACTTTAACAGCGGTTTCAAAGTCACTGGAAGTGTAATTATAATATATACGGAGGCTCGGAGGTGCAAAACAGAAAAATCAGATTTCAGTTTAGAGGCACTGAAAGTGTTTATTTGAGGTGGAAAACACAACTTTTTTGGGGGAAAAAATAACATTTCACAAAAAATATATATATTTTAGATAATGTAATGACATTTTACCCCCAAAAAATTACAGATAATTAAGTATTTTTTACAAAAAAATTTCAGATAACACAATGCACTTTTACAAAAAAAGAGGAAAATAAATAAATAATAAAATAAATAATAAAAAAGTAAAATATTTCAGATAACGTAATGAACTTTTACAAAAAAAAAGAGGAAAATAAATAAATAATAAAATAAATAATAAAAGAAAAGAAAATATTTCAGAAAACATAATGACATTTTACCATAAAAAAATTACAGATAATTAAGTATTTTTTACAAAAAAAATATTTCAGATAATACAATGAACTTTTACAAAAAAAGAGGAAAATAAATAAATAATATAATAAATAATAATAATATAATAAATAATAAAAGAAAAGAAAATATTTCAGATAACACAATGAACTTTTACAAAAAAGAGGAAAATAAATAAATAATAAAAGAAAATAATAATAATAAAATAAATAATAAAAGAAAATATTTCAGAAAACGTAATGACATTTTACGATAAAAAAATTACAGATAATTAAGTATTTTTTACAAAAAAAATTCAGATAACACGATGGACTTTTACAAAAAAGCTGAAAATAAATAAATAATAAAATAAATAATAAAAAAATAAAATATTTCAGATAATGTAATGACATTTCACAAAAATAAAATTACAGATAATTAAGTATTTTTTACAAAAAAAATTTCAGATAACACAATGAACTTTTACAAAAAAGAGGAAAATAAATAAATAATAAAATAAATAAAATAAAATAATAATAATATAATAAATAATAAAAGAAAAGAAAATATTTCAGAAAACGTAATGACATTTTACCATAAAAATTACAGATAATTAAGTATTTTTACAAAAAAATTTCAGATAACACAATGAACTTTTACAAAAAGAGGAAAATAAATAAATAATAAAATAAAATAATAATAATAAAATAAAAGAAAATATTTCAGATAACGTAATGACACTTCACAAAAATAAATATTACAGATAATTATTTTTTACAAAAAAAATTTCAGATAACACAATGAACTTTTACAAAAAAGCGGAAAATAAATAAATAATAAAATAAAATAATAATAAAATAAAAGAAAATATTTCAGATAACGTAAATGACACTTCACAAAAATAAATATTACAGATAATTAAGTATTTTTTACAAAAAATATTTCAGATAATACAATGAACTTTTACAAAAAAGAGGAAAATAAATAAATAATAAAATAAAATAATAATAATATAATAAATAATAAAAGAAAAGAAAATATTTCAGAAAACATAATGACATTTTACCATAAAAAAAATTACAGATAATTAAGTATTTTTTACAAAAAAATTAAATATTTCAGATAATAGACATTTGACAAAAAAATTAACACAACTGTTTTAACAGTTTTGTGAAATATTTCCTGAAATATTCCTGTTTTTTGCACCTCAGGGCCACCGTACATCACCTCTGAATCATATATACGCAGTAATTAGCATGAAGCTAGTTAATTATTTTAACATTACTCCTATTATTACTCCTTATTTGAACGCTATCCCCTCACAGTGCCTCGCTGTAAAATCCCTTCATGTGTTAAAACTCGCGGCGGCATGCGCATCTGTGTGAAAACTGGCGGCGCGACGCGTCACAATCGCCTCCGATCAGTTACAATGGAAATAAATAATTCATGCTGCAGGAAATGAGTCTAATTAGCAGGCAGTTTGGGTCCTTTGATAAAGCCGAGGACTAATTCTATGAAGGGCAGGAAGCTCTGTCATCAGTCAGCCCTGAACAGATTAGCATCTATTATGAATGAGGGACGAGCACCCTGGTGAAACCAAGTGTGTCCGAGAGACAAACTTAATAACTCCTGCGACGGGACAAACTCCCCCCACCTCCTCCTCCACCTCCTCCTCCTCCACCTCCTCCTCCTCCTCCTCCTCCTCCTCCTCCTCCTCTAGCTCATCCTGCAGGTCTGTAGTGTTCAGGTAGAACCAGGGTGTCCATCAGAGCGACATCTGTGGAAATACATTGGCCATGGTGCATTCAGGGGCCTCCACGCTGGTTAGCGCCGTGCACCGTGTGTTCACGGCCCTTAACCCGAAGGTTAAAGGTCACGGAGCTGCACTTTTCTGGGGGTTTATGTGAAGAGAAAAAATCCAACTCCTCCTCCAGAGAGGACCGATTTTGGAAAGAAATAGGAGGGATGATACTGGATGACATCATAAAGTCAAGGAAGTACAAACGAGCCGTGAATCAGTCAAATTTCAACATGATATATTTGCAATTTGTGTTAAAAGATAAACATAACCTCTTTTTCTTTCACGGGAACATAAAACGTCTATTTGCTTGATATAGGACCTTTAAATAAAGTTGTATATTTGCGCCAAAAAAGCAAAAAATCCTTGGTTGACTATGGAGTTTTATCTTGAATATGTTATTCTTACATGATATATGAGTTTCTGGAGCATTTTGGTCTCATAAATATTCATAAGCCTCTCTTCTGTTAAAAGAAAAGGGTGGTACTGTATGACATCACAAAGTCGAGGAAGTACAAACGAGCCTTTAAGCAGAAAAAATTCACTCTCACCCTTTTTTTTCTAAATTTGATGCACAGTTTTTATAAAACTCTTATCTGTCTTATCTTAATAATAATAATAATAATATAAGTGTCTATTTCCATGATATAGGACCTTTAAATAGTGTTGAATGGAGATTTAAAACACAAATACAACTTTTCATGAAAATTTTCAACAAAATCAATTCTTTCACTGTTTTATTTGTAATTTAAAAAGCAAAAATCCAACTCTCTCAAGAGTTTCTGGTACAAATGATCTGGTAACCAGTTAAATTTAAGGTGCATTTATTGTTTGATGCATGCAACTTAGATCTTATCAAGTCTATTTGCATGATATGGGACCTTTAAATAATGTTTCACATGAAGATCCAAAACACAAATACAACTTTTCACAATAAAACAACAAAAATCCCTTATTGGCTATGGAGTTTTTCAACAAAATCAATCCTTTCCTTCACACACAAAGCTAAAGCTAATGCGAGATGCTAATACAAGATGCTAGCACTGCATCAGAAACAAAAGGGCAGCTTCTTCTGAATCATAAGAGTCGATACTGACTGAGAGAATTAGCTCAGATCTGTGGAACCGAAGCTTAAAGGTCATCATATCCAGCAAAAATGACCATCTACTCCCTGCAACTTCATAGCTTTTGCTAGCACGAACAAAACAATGTTGCTAGCTTGTCGGCTAGCTGCCATGTGTAGCTCTGATTCATTCGCTTGCTATTTTACTCGCGGTAAAAGTTTTTCTTTGCTTAATTTTCTTTAGTGGGGAAGCAGCGTTTCAGTGGCTCCATCTAGTGGTGAAACTGAGAATTGCAGTTCTTGTTTGGGCCATATTCAATTATATTTTCAGAATTTGCTGCTCTAAAATGCAATGCAATGCAAACAGGACTTAAGCTAACGATATGGGGCCTTTAAATAATGTCGTGTGTTTCGCACAAAGCTAACGCATGATGCTAACGCTGCGCCAGAAATAAAAGGCGGGTTAGCATAAATCACAAACTATAAAATAAAAAGGAAAATGTCAGCGTTTCTTCTCTCTTGCACGGTTCGTTTCGACGCCACGTCTCCATTCTCTCCTGCCAGAAGAACAAGAAGAAGACAATGAAGGCCAATTAGAAGCGAGCGCTAAACCACGCTAAAGGTCCCGGTATCAGGGGGGGGGGACCTGAGTGGGCGGGGCGGGGCCTGTCAGCGCCTACGCGGCCGGGAGATAACAATAAATAGCTAATAATGACACTTAATGAGCTTGATTAAGTTGATTTGTTACGGGGGAAAAGTGGTGAATGCGAGGCGGCGTGATGAGAGCGGGGTTTTAATAGATAGGAAATCCTGTTGGGGGGAAAATAACCGTACAAAGGGGGACGCTGAATGGATTCTCACGAGACATATTTGAGATAATTAGATAAATTTCAGACTAACATGTGCCGTCTTTCACCCGAGGACATGATGAACATGTTACCTTTCTGCAGAGGGCTTCTCCTCTATATATATATATATATATATATATATATATGAAGAAATGGCTGCTTCTATTATTTTTAAATGTTTCCAACAAGTGCAATATGTTCACACAGTATATGAATGTCATTAAATGCTATTATGGGCACAGTAATGACTGCCAGATAATTATCCCTCCCACTCAGACTTGACGGCTTGCTGAATTTCTCTCATTTCACAACATAATTGTCTATGATTGAATCCCGAGTTTTTCATGCACTTCTCTGTTCTTTCAGGCTCGAGTTGACTTCGAGGTTATCGCCCGGCTCGGTTTTTTCTTTTTCCCCCGTAAACATCGGCGAGCAAAAGTTTTTTTTCCTTTTCCCCTTTACGATTTTTTATTTTTTTTTTTCCCTCGAAAGCGGACGTAAAGTCAGATGAAGGGAAGTTTAATTAAGTAAGAACCTGTTGAGGAAGATTTCCAATCACGGGCGTCAGAATGAGTGCATTCAGCGTATTCATCTCCAGGCGAAACGCTCTCTCTTTTTATCCAAAGTGTGAGTTCTCTAGAGGGACCCCGGTTAATTGAATACATTAAAGTAGGAGCGCCAGGGGCTTTATTTATTTTTCCTACTTCGCTCAGACTTGTTTAAAGGAGACCAACCGCTGATGTTTGGCCCCTTCTAGAGTCTAAACGGTCTCTACACTGGGAGAAAGTTGATGTAATCCACACAACCTTATTTATTCAGCAGGAACCCCTGAGTTTATGCGTCTGGCAGACGTTCAAAGCGCTCGTCCTGGGCCTCGGGCCTGTGTATAGCGTTAATTTCGGCGTCTGCTTCAATGCTTCACAAAAAAACATGTGGATTCGGAGCACATGTTTTTGCCTTTTTGGACAAACACTTTGTGATTTTGCATGATTTCTATGTTCGGTGCGTGTAACGACTACGTTTAATTAGTTTTTTCCGTGTTCCATATTCATTTAAAGGCCTGAGATGAAACTTTTTGGGATCTAAACGACGGATTTAGTCAGTTATCAGAAACAAACTGAGCAAACGTTAGCATTAGCTTGACTAGTAGCGCCCAATAGCGGTGGAGAAACACAGATTTTTAAGGTGAATTTGCTTTATTCTGTGTTTTTTTTTCCTTTTCAAATCATTGACTTTTCCAATACTTCATAAACGTGAATTCCAACATGTGTTTTATTATATTTTTATGCAAATGTTAGCATTACCTCAGCTAGTAGCTTGACTAGTAGCACCGAATAGCAGTGGAGAAACACAGATTTTTAAAGTGAAGTGCAAATGTTAGCATTACCTCAGCTAGTAGCGCTAATCAGAGTTGGAGAAGCAGATTTATAAAGTGAAAATGGTTTATTCAGTGATTGTTTTAGAGAGAATTCAGCTCCTGGTAAAAACTGGGAGAAAACAACAACTCCCATGATCCCACAGTACTTCATGACATCATCAAGTCAATCTTTTGGTGTTGTTACCGCCACCTAGGAAGTCAAACACTTTGTGATTTTGCATGATTTCTATGTTCGGTGCATGTAACGACTACGTTTAATTAGTTTTTTCCGTCTTCCATATTCATTTAAAGGCCCAAGATGAAACATTTTGGGATCTAAACGACAGATTTAGTCAGTTATCAGAAATAATCTGAGCAAACGTTAGCATTAGCTTGACTAGTAGCAGTGGAGAAACACAGATTTTTAAAGTGAATTTGCTTTATTCAGTGTTTTTTGTATCTCAATACTTCATAAATGTGGATTCCGACATGTTTTTTCTTTTTTGGACAAATATTTTTGTGCAAATGTTAGCATTACCTCAGCTAGTAGCGCTAATCAGAGTAGGAGAAGCAGATTTATAAAGTGAAAATGGTTTATTCAGTGATTGTTTTAGAGAGAATTCAGCTCCTGGTAAAAACTGGGAGAAAACAACAACTCCCATGATCCCACAGTACTTCATGACATCATCAAGTCAATCTTTTGGTATTGTTACCACCACCTAGGAAGTCAAACACTTTGTGATTTTGCATGATTTCTATGTTCGGTGCGTGTAACGACTACGTTTAATTAGTTTTTTCCGTCTTCCATATTCATTTAAAGGCCCGAGATGAAACTTTTTGGGATCTAAACGACAGATTTAGTCATTTTTAGTCAGTTATCAGAAACAAACTGAGCAAACGTTAGCATTAGCTTGACTAGTAGCGGTGGAGAAACACCGATTTTTAAAGTGAATTAGCTTTATTCAGTGTTTTTATAAAGTGAAAATGGTTTATTCAGTGATTGTTTTAGAGAGAATTCAGCTCCTGGGAGAAAACAACAACTCCCATGATCCTACAGTACTTCATGACATCATCAAGTCAATCTTTTGGTATTGTTACCGCCACATAGGAAGTCAAACATTTTGTGATTTTGCACAATTTCTATGTTGTTCTGTATGGGAATCTGTTGATAGATGCAAACAACGAAATATGCCTGTTGGCGTCTTGTTCTTCATTTTGCCTGTTGGCGTCTTGTTCTTCATTTTGCCTGTTGGCGTCTTGTTCTTCATTTTGCCTGTTGGCATCTTGTTCTTCATTTTGCCTGTTGGCGTCTTGTTCTTCATTTTGCCTGTTGGCGTCTTGTTCTACATTTTGTCTGTTGGCGTCTTGTTCTTCATTTTGTCTGTTGGCATCTTGTAGTTCATTTTGCCTGTTGGCGTCTTGTTCTTCTTTTTGCCTGTTGGCGTCTTGTTCTACATTTTGCCTGTTGGCATCTTGTTCTTCATTTTGCCTGTTGGCATCTTGTTCTACATTTTGCCTGTTGCGTCTTGTTCTTCATTTTGCCTGTTGGCGTCTTCTTCATTTTGCCTGTTGGTGTCTTGTTCTTCATTTTGCCTGTTGGCGTCTTGTTCTTCATTTTGCCTGTTGGCGTCTTCTTCATTTTGCCTGTTGGTGTCTTGTTCTTCATTTTGCCTGTTGGTGTCTTGTTCTTCATTTTGCCTGTTGGCGTCTTGTTCTTCATTTTGCCTTTTGGCGTCATGTTCTTCATTTTGCCTGTTGGTGTCTTGTTCTACATTTTGCCTGTTGGCATCTTGTTCTTCTTTTTGCCTGTTGGCGTCTTGTTCTACATTTTGCCTGTTGGCGTCTTGTTCTTCATTTTGCCTGTTGGCATCTTGTTCTACATTTTGCCTGTTGGCGTCTTGTTCTTCATTTTGCCTGTTGGCGTCTTGTTCTACATTTTGCCTGTTGGCGTCATGTTCTTCATTTCACCTCATTTAGAGGTGTGTTATACTTCTATTATTCACTTTTTAATTGCTATATTGAGCTTAAGTCCCTATTTGAGACAGCCTTATTGTATTTATTTAACTGAATCGCTGTATTTGTTTTACATTTCTGAATAATGCACCTGGTCTAACTGGTTTAATGCTGGACCTTTATCAGGAGACCTTTAGCAGATATGACATTAAAATTAATTACTGGCAGCACTATTTAATAGCATGTCCTATTTAATATTATGATAATTCTTGAATAATAATTGATATATAATATCAATTTATCCAAGTTAGGTAAAAATATTATAGTGATATTTATGTCACATCAGGCTTTTAACCTTAAAATAGTCATGGAAACGTACATAGTTTCCTTTAATAAAGTCACTGTTAAACCTACCCAGCAAAGATATAACTGTGAAGAATATATATCTAGAAATGTGTTCCATGTGGACTATTTCTCCTGTTTTATATCCTCCATAATTTTCCTTTTAAAGAGAAATGCATCCGTGTTTTTATGGGATAAAAGAAAACATTTGGAACCACTGGTAAAACTCGATAATAGCATTTTGAGAATAAAATATCCGAGTTTCACCGCGCACACGTTGAAACAATGATTCCCTCGTTTCGCTCCGCCGTCAAACAATATCTCCAAAAAGCAGTTGACAAAACCCCCTGTTAAAAACATGGTGCGCGAGCTGTTAAAGGGGAGAATTAATGGGAAGCCAGAGAAGAAACAGCTCTTAGACAATTAGCACCAGAGACTACTCTATAATCTACGGATTATTTTCACCACTTAAAAGCAGCTCGCATGGTTTGTGTTGAGGCGGCGGCGGAATGAACAACACTCCGTCTCCAACAAATCTGCGTTTCCTTTAACACGTTTTTCTTCTGCCGCTAAATGTCAGCGAGGATCAACTCCAGCTGGAAGGAGTTTGGGTTTGTCGTCAAATCTTTGAGGAGATTTTTCTTTTTTCTGGGGGGAATTAAGTGTTTCTGGCTGCTGGATGTGATGCCGTGCAGATTTAACCCAACGTTTTTACCGTTTCCTGTTTAAATCCTTCTGAAATGACGATGCAATGCATGAAATTCTCTAAATGTGAATGTTAGATAATATATAAATATAAAAATCTACTCTCTTTCTACCTAAACAATTGGATTTTTTGTCACATTTATATACTTTTCTCTATGGATTAAGCATTTGATATAACACTTAGAGCTTTTAATAATCAAAAATATATATAATTCAATTATTTCATTATAAAAATCTGGTAAAATATCTTTAAAATAGAGTATAGAGACATTTGTTGATGACCCAAAAAGTTAAAATCAAGGGAAATTAATCTGCGATTCAGGACCCTTGGGTGCCGCCAATGGCCCCAATGGGGTCCCCACACCTCACTTTGAGAACCACAGTATCATATCTGGTTAAATAACACTTTGTATTTTCTGTTGAGGTAAAAACACTAATAAATACAAGGAAAATATGGAAAAATCGAGCATTTACTAATAAACCACTAGCATTTCTTGCCTTTTATAAAACAATTATACCCAAAAATCTAGAATAAATTCAATTATTTCATTATAAAAATCTGGTAAAATATCTTTAAAATAGAGTATAGAGACGTTTGTTGATGACCCAAAAAGTTAAAATCAAGGGAAATTAATCTGCGATTCAGGACCCTTGGGTGCCGCCAATGGCCCCAATGGGGTCCCCACACCTCACTTTGAGAACCACAGTATCATATCTGGTTAAATAACACTTTGTATTTTCTGTTGAGATAAAAACACTAATAAATACAAGGAAAATAGTGAAAATTAAGCCTTTTATAAAACAATTATACCCAAAAATCTACAATAAATTTAATTATTTCACCATAAAAATCTGGTAAAATATCTTTAAAACCTTCATAATGAGTATAGAGACATTTGTTAAAATCAAGGGAAATTAATCTACGATTCAGGACCCTTGGGTGCCGCCAATGGCCCCAATGGGGTCCCCACACCTCACTTTGAGAACCTCAGTATCATATCTGGTTAAATAACACTTTGTATTTTCTGTTGAGATAAAAACACTAATAAATACAAGGAAAATATGGAAAAATAGAGCATTTACTAATAAACCACTAGCATTTCTCGCCTTTTATAAAACAATTATACCCAAAAATCTAGAATAAATTCAATTATTTCATTATAAAAATCTAGTAAAATATCTTTAAAATAGAGTATAGAGACATTTGTTGATGACCCAAAAAGTTAAAATCAAGGGAAATTAATCTGCGATTCAGGACCCTTGGGTGCCGCCAATGGCCCCAATGGGGTCCCCACACCTCACTTTGAGAACCACAGTATCATATCTGGTTAAATAACACTTTGTATTTTCTGTTGAGGTAAAAACACTAATAAATACAAGGAAAATAGTGAAAATTAAGCCTTTTATAAAACAATTATACCCCAAAATCTCACATAAATTCAATTATTGCATCATAAAAATCTGGTAAAATATCTTTAAAACCTTCATAATGAGTATAGAGACATTTGTTAAAATCAAGGGAAATTAATCTGCGATTCAGGACCCTTGGGTGCCGCCAATGGCCCCAATGGGGTCCCCACACCTCACTTTGAGAACCTCAGTATCATATCTGGTTAAATAACACTTTGTATTTTCTGTTGAGGTAAAAACACTAATAAATACAAGGAAAATATGGAAAAATAGAGCATTTACTAATAAACCACTAGCATTTCTCGCCTTTTATAAAACAATTATACCTAAAAATCTAGAATAAATTCAATTATTTCATTATAAAAATCTGGTAAAATATCTTTAAAACCTTCATAATGAGTATAGAGACATTTGTTAAAATCAAGGGAAATTAATCTGCGATTCAGGACCCTTGGGTGCCACCAATGGCCCCAATGGGGTCCCCACACCTCACTTTGAGAACCTCAGTATCATATCTGGTTAAATAACACTTTGTATTTTCTGTTGAGATAAAAAACACTAATAAATACAAGGAAAATAGTGAAAATTAAGCCTTTTATAAAACAATTATACCCAAAAATCTACAATAAATTTAATTATTTCACCATAAAAATCTGGTAAAATATCTTTAAAACCTTCATAATGAGTATAGAGACATTTGTTAAAATCAAGGGAAATTAATCTGCGATTCAGGACCCTTGGGTGCCACCAATGGCCCCAATGGGGTCCCCACACCTCACTTTGAGAACCACAGTATCATATCTGGTTAAATAACACTTTGTATTTCCTGTTGAGGTAAAAACACTAATAAATACAAGGAAAATATGGAAAAATAGAGCATTTACTAATAAACCACTAGCATTTCTCGCCTTTTATAAAACAATTATACCCAAAAATCTAGAATAAATTCAATTATTTCATTATAAAAATCTGGTAAAATATCTTTAAAATAGAGTATAGAGACGTTTGTTGATGACCCAAAAAGTTAAAATCAAGGGAAATTAATCTGCGATTCAGGACCCTTGGGTGCCCCCAATGGCCCCAATGGGGTCCCCACACCTCACTTTGAGAACCACAGTATCATATCTGGTTAAATAACACTTTGTATTTTCTGTTGAGATAAAAACACTAATAAATACAAGGAAAATAGTGAAAATTAAGCCTTTTATAAAACAATTATACCCAAAAATCTAGAATAAATTCAATTATTTCATTATAAAAATCTGGTAAAATATCTTTAAAATAGAGTATAGAGACATTTGTTGATGACCCAAAAAGTTAAAATCAAGGGAAATTAATCTGCGATTCAGGACCCTTGGGTGCCACCAATGGCCCCAATGGGGTCCCCACACCTCACTTTGAGAACCACAGTATCATATCTGGTTAAATAACACTTTGTATTTTCTGTTGAGATAAAAACACTAATAAATACAAGGAAAATAGTGAAAATTAAGCCTTTTATAAAACAATTATACCCAAAAATCTACAATAAATTTAATTATTTCACCATAAAAATCTGGTAAAATATCTTTAAAATAGAGTATAGAGACGTTTGTTGATGACCCAAAAAGTTAAAATCAAGGGAAATTAATCTGCGATTCAGGACCCTTGGGTGCCACCAATGGCCCCAATGGGGTCCCCACACCTCACTTTGAGAACCTCAGTATCATATCTGGTTAAATTACACTTTGTATTTTCTGTTGAGATAAAACACTAATAAATACAAGGAAAATATGGACAATTAAGCCTTTTATAAAACAATTATACCCAAAAATCTACAATAAATTTAATTATTTCACCATAAAAATCTGGTAAAATATCTTTAAAACCTTCATAATGAGTATAGAGACATTTGTTAAAATCAAGGGAAATTAATCTGCGATTCAGGACCCTTGGGTGCCGCCAATGGCCCCAATGGGGTCCCCACACCTCACTTTGAGAACCACAGTATCATATCTGGTTAAATAACACTTTGTATTTTCTGTTGAGATAAAAACACTAATAAATACAAGGAAAATATGGAAAAATAAGCCTTTTATAAAACAATTATACCCAAAAATCTCACATAAATTCAATTATTGCATCATAAAAATCTGGTAAAATATCTTTAAAACCTTCATAATGAGTATAGAGACATTTGTTAAAATCAAGGGAAATTAATCTGCGATTCAGGACCCTTGGGTGCCACCAATGGCCCCAATGGGGTCCCCACACCTCACTTTGAGAACCTCAGTATCATATCTGGTTAGCAGAAACCTCCCAGAGCTATATTCATTTAAATAACACTGTATTTTTTGCGGATATGTAAAAATGTAATTGCTAAATGTTCCGATTTAACCCTGGGGCCTGTTTTTTTGTGTTTCTTTTTAACCAAACAGGCTGCGGCTGGTTAGTTTCAGTCACTGAGGAAATGTCTCGCTCACAGATTGAATTTTCCTTCTCTCTGAAAGTCAAAAAGGCAGCAAAAAAAAAAAAAAAAACAATTAAGTGTCTGCACATTTCGCTGTGTACCACTTGACACAGTTTTTCACATCACTGGGGCAATTGTCTGCGGAGACAAAGCCATTACTTCCAACGTCTCGGCGATGAGAAAAAATAAAAAAGACGGCATTGTTATTTTCTGATTTTGAAACATTTCAATTAAGCCACTGATGGAGATAATAAACATAATGGTGTGAGACTTTAAACTGTTTTCTTTTGTGCTGTCATGTCCATTTTCGGGGGGATTGTCGCCGCCGTGGTTTTCGGGAGAGGTAAATGTGTGTGTGTGTGTGTCGCTATCCTCCTTCAACCTTTTTTTTTTTCCCCCCTCCGTCTTTTCATTCAACGTCGAGTCCTTTCAAAACAAGGTGAAGTTCAGCAAAGTTTTCTCGGCGGAGATGATCAAACAGTCACATCACTAATGGCGACGGGTGACAGGGCCAGTGAATACAGATCAGCTTTAATTGTGGTGGGTCTTACTGCCACTGTCTGTCAATCCCAGCCTTTGAATTGGTGAAAATTTGCTCTGTTCATTCTGTTAAATGATGTATCCAATTAAATGCTTTAGAATTCATGATCTTCAGTCAAGGTTAAATGAAAGCAGTTACTCCTGTCAGTAAGGTGATTAAAAGCTGCCACATTCTATGCAAAAATTTAAATTTGGGGACCAAAAGCATGAATCTTTATTCATCGCGGCGCGCTCCCCTGCTATATAAATGTCCAGCGCGCTCGCTTAATCACCTTGTTCATTTTAAATCTCACTTTATTATTAAAAAAAAAAAAAGAAGAAGAAGAAGAAAAAGAAGGCACGCTGCTATTGGAATTATAACATTTAACAGAAAATATGTTCTGTTTTTTGGTCGTTTTTTTTTCACTGCGGTTAACACAAAGCAAAGAAATATCCGTCCCATTACCTTTTTAACCATGATTGAAAGGACACAGCGAATCCGCCGAAGAATAAGGTTTTAAGAAGGAAATTAATTTTCTCCCCGCAAGACGAATGGTTTACCAGGTTATTAATGAGCAGATAATGTGAGTTTTCCTGCGTCGTCGTGATAAATGTGACGATGGAGTTGAGGAGACTAATGAGGACGAGGCCGCCATCTGGGTTTTAACAGGTCACATGACCATGAATCCCCCCCAAAAAAATCACGGTAAATGCAAATAAATAATTTTAACTATTAAATAAATATTAAAAGAAAGCGTTTGGTTTTGAGTTTGGAGCATGGATGTATTATAGAACTGGATACTGGACAGAAAAATGGACGCCAATCATTTTAATAGAAGTTTCTTGCCGAAAAAGTTCCAGGTTTACCCATAGAGACTCCACCTCCCATGATGCTCTGGGGCGACGAAAACCAAGATACAGCTGTGAAAAAAAAAGACTTTACGGTCGTTACAAAAGCTTGCATGGGATTTTTTGTTGCAGTACCACGAGTGGCCACCGGGAAAAATTGGCGCCATATCCAGGTCTATAATACCTCCATGCTTTTGACAACCAGCTAGTAGTAGACTGGTTTAGATCAGACCTAATGATCGTTAACGAGCTCTAGCGATGTCAATTAACTTGAGGTTAAAACCCTCAAAAACTTGAGGGTTTTAACAGGTCACATGACCATGAATCCCCCCCCAAAAAAAATCACTGTAAATGCAAATAAATAATTTTAACTATTAAATAAATATTAAAAGAAAGCGTTTGGTTTTGAGTTTGGACCATGGATGTATTATAGAACTGGATACTGGACAGAAAAATGGCCGCCAATCATTTTAATAGAAGTTTCTTGCCGAAAAAGTTCCAGGTTTACCCATAGAGACTCCACCTCCCATGATGCTCTGGGGCGACGAAAACCAAGATACAGCTGTGGAAAAAAAAAGACTTTACGGTCGTTACAAAAGCTTCTCTTTCACTATTGCACTTTTGGCTTGCATGGGATTTTTGTTGCAGTACCACGAGTGGCCACCGGGAAAAATTGGCGCCATATCCAGGTCTATAATACCTCCATGGCTACATGGAAGAAACCAATCAAACTTATAGCTAGAAGCCAGTAAGTTGGTTTTCAAGTGAACTTACATCGCTCTAGCAATATAAATTAACTTGACGTGTTCTCCACCAAAAATTCCCATAGTTTTTACCTCATTGATCCATTATTTCTTATTCTAGTTTACTATTTTTTATGTCCCCTCCAGAAATTATTCTCTAAAAATTTACTCTTCAATAAAATTGGATTTTCGTCTCTACACGTGACGTTAATATCCTGACGTCTACCAATCGAGCTGCTTGTTTAAGGATATGGTGATATTACGTAAAAGGGGCCACTTTTTGGTAAATCGCTTGGGAAATTAACACGATACCAAATATGCCTATTCTATGTATATTTATGACTAATAATGACAGTTTCTGATCATTTTGTGTTGGAATTATGTGAATAAAATATAATTTTTTAGGCTCTATGAATCTTGAAACATCCGCTGTGCTATTTTCTTTTTATTTGCAGGAGCGGTTTCAGGTAAAATGGGCCATCTCATCAGGTAAAATGGGCCATCTCATCAGGTAAAATGGGCCAGTCAAATGACAAAGGGGAAATTTTGAATTCAAAATTAAAGAACCACATAACTTTTAATAAATTACTGCTATTAAAACAAGAACAGATCCGTTATGTGTTGCACACACACACGCTAACACACCTATGTATACAAGCTAAGCTAACGCTACACATTAGCTAGCACCCAGTCGTTTGTAACAAGCTAAGTTGCACAAACAGTAAAAGTCGTGACTAATTTCACATGATAATCAACATATTGTAAATGTTTGACGCAGTGAGAGGCCCCTTTTAGCTGAAACCATGTGGCCCCTTTTATCTTAGGGGGTTAAGGTAAACCAGGCCACCAAGATAAACATCACTTTTCCAAAAAACTATGCTAATATAGCAAGCTAACAGCATTATTTCTGATGCTATCATGCATAGTTGTTTTCTTAATTGATTTATCATCCTTATAATAGTTTAATTGGATTTATCATACCAGGCTAATTAGCATGAACATTTCTGGTTCAACCCCATTTTTTAAAACATTTTTAATGGGATTAAAGTCCAGGGATTGGTTTTTACCAGTCCAGAACTTTAATTTTATTGGTCTGGACCCAAGATGCGGCTGGTTTACTGGTGTATTTGTGGCCGTTGTCTTGTTGAAACTCATATTTTAGTGAGTTTAATGAGTTTTGTGGACGTGTTCTTGTTTTGCACACATCCAGGAACATGCAGGTATATTATACCTGCACCTGCATGTTCATAAAGTCCAATAGAATAACACAGAGAGTGTAAATGTTCGGCTTCCCCGTCTGGTAAAAAAGAAAAACTTCAGCAAGTCCAACTTTTCTCAAGAGTTCCTCATCTATTGTTGATTTTTCAGCAACACTTTCATTGTTGTGGAATGGGTCAATCACACAGAAAAAAACCCAGAAAGACCAAACACAGCATCCATTTATCCATTTATCCCTCTCTCCACTCCTCCTGAACGCTGACACAGGCCACAGCAGCGCTGCTTTCATGACTGATTGATATTGTTGGGTTTGAGGCTGTAATATTAAACAAATGGTGCATTCTAAAGGGCCCACGGGGGGATTTTAAACTCTTCACTGTGGAAAAAACAACAAAAAACACGACGCTGCAGCTTCGAGTCGATCAAGTTCATTTACTCAAGTACTGTCCTGAAGTTACTGCAGTATTTATAGTTGATGCAGTACATTTTAGAAGCAGATTTAGTACTTTTTACTCATCGAAAAACCACGTTTCAGACAAATAATGTAGCAGAAAGTGCTTTAACCCTAATCTGTGACTATCACACACACACACACACAATAAAATGAGTTTAATTTGCAATAATTAGTGAATAATTAGTGAATTATAAAGTAAATATAGCTACAACTACTACTTCATTATTGAGTAGAATTACCTTATTCCACTGGCTGATAATGTAGTTTCCTCTTTATTTTAGTCATTTTTAATCTTTTTTTCTTTATGAAAATGTTAATTATCACCAAAAAATGTAGAAAAAAGCAGCTTCTTTGATATAAAAGGCATCAAAGAGTCGATTAACTGATTGATAACTTGTCAAATCAATTGTTATTGGTACAATTAGTTCAATGTTGAACAGAAAATTTACCTTATTTCAACTTTTTTTTTTCCTGATTTGAAGAAAACAAGACGAACATTTTCTTTAAAACAGATTAAATTGACTAAAATCAATAAAAAATATGAAATAAGATAAATTATCAGCCAGTGGAAGAAGATAATTCTATTTAATATTGGACTAATTTGACCAAAAACAAGATATTTTAACCTGATTTTTTAGAAATAATTTTTAAAAATGCCAGTTTAGAATTAATTATCAGCGTCTAATTATTAAAAATGCTGCAAAATTGGAATCTAATCTATTAAACTGCAAAATATATTATTTTTGGTTCAATTAGTCCAATGTTGAACAGAAAATTTAGCTTATTTCATTATTATTTTTAGTTTCATATAAAGAAAATTCACCCAAATCAATTAATATTGGACTAATTTTACCAAAAACAAGATTTTTTAACCTGATTTTTAGAAATAGTTTTAAAAAATACCAGTTTAGAATTAATTATTAGCGTCTAATTATTAAAAATGTGCTGATAATCACTATTAACATATTAAAGATTGGAATCTAATCTATTAAACTGCAAAATATCTTATTTTTGGTTCAATTAGTTCAATGTTGAACAGAAAATTTAGCTTATTTCAATATTATTTTTAGTTTTATATAAAAAAAATTGACCCAAATCAATGAATATTGGACTAATTTAACCAAAAACAAGGTATTTCTACATGTTAATATGTCATTTTTGCAGTACTTTAAGTACATTTGTGCATCTAATGCTTTTACGCAGTACTTTCGGAGTATTATTGTGTACTTTTACTGCAGTAAATGATCTTAATATTTCCTCCTCCGCTGTTTGTCAGACGTGAGGGAAGCGCTGCAGCGTCTGCGGCTGACGGCCTATTATTCTGTAATAAACCTGCTGGAATTGATGCTTTTTACCACCAACAATAGTCACCACTGTTACAAAATGCCCGGCTGTCAATAGCTCTGTTTCAGACGGAGCCTCGACTTTAAATCTATACCATTTCTTTTATTTTTTTTGGACTTTGCGACAGCTAAATTGCTGCAGAACTTCATCTGAACGTCTGATCTAAAGAGTTTCCCCCCTGGTTTTTGTTTGGGCAGCGTCACACCTGCCGGGTCCTGGAACTCGTCCTTTCGGGGCCTCACGGATTCACGGCCGGCGATGAATTGTGCGTGTGAAGGGTCTGAAGGAGAGAGTTAATGAAGTAAAAATTAATGAAGCACGTGAGCACCACCATCTCAAAGGCTGTAAGCTCCTCCATGCCCCATTTATAATGTATGATCTCAATAAAATCAATCCAATGTACCAGTTCTCACTTAGGGTAAGAATAGATTTACAGATTACAGCCCTGTGTTCCCCTGGTCATAATTACTCCATCCTCCCTCCTGCAGCCTCCTGCAGCCTCCTGCAGCCTCCTGCAGCCTCCTGCAGCCTCCTGCAGCCTCCTGCAGCCTCCATCCTCCCTCCTGCAGCCTCCTGCAGCCTCCTGCAGCCTCCATCCTCCCTCCTGCAGCCTCCTGCAGCCTCCATCCTCCCTCCTGTAGCCTCCTGTAGCTTCCTGTAGCCTCCTGCAGCCTCCATCCTCCCTCCTGCAGCCTCCTGCAGCCTCCTGCAGCCTCCTGCAGCCTCCTGCAGCCTCCTGTAGCCTCCTGTAGCCTCCTGCAGCCTCCTGTAGCCTCCTGTAGCCTCCTGCAGCCTCCTGTAGCCTCCTGTAGCCTCCTGCAGCCTCCTGTAGCCTCCTGTAGCCTCCTGCAGCCTCCTGTAGCCTCCTGCAGCCTCCTGTAGCCTCCTGCATCCTCCTGTAGCCTCCTGCAACCTCCTGCAGCCTCCTGCAGCCTCCATCCTCCTGCAGCCTCCATCCTCCCTCCTGCAGCCTCCTGCAACCTCCTGCAGCCTCCATCCTCCCTCCTGCAGCCTCCATCCTCCCTCCTGCAGCCTCATGCATCCTCCAGCAGCCTCCTGTAGCCTCCTGTAGCCTCCTGCAGCCTCCTGTAGCCTCCTGCAGCCTCCTGTAGCCTCCTGCATCCTCCTGTAGCCTCCTGCAACCTCCTGCCTCCTCCTGCAGCCTCCTGCAGCCTCCATCCTCCCTCCTGCAGCCTCCTGCAGCCTCCAGCAGCCTCCTGCAGCCTCCTGTAGCCTCCTGCAGCCTCCTGCAGCCTCCATCCTCCCTCCTGTAGCCTCCTGCAGCCTCCTGTAGCCTCCTGCAGCCTCCTGCAGCCTCCATCCTCCCTCCTGTAGCCTCCTGCAGCCTCCTGCAGCCTCCATCCTCCCTCCTGCAGCCTCCTGCAGCCTCCATCCTCCCTCCTGCAGCCTCCTACAGCCTTCTGCAGCCTCCTGCATCCTCCAGCAGCCTCCTGCAGCCCCCAGCAGCCTCCTGCAGCCTCCTGCAGCCTCCATCCTCCCTCCTGCAGCCTCCTGCAGCCTCCATCCTCCCTCCTGCAGCCTCCTGCAGCCTCCTGCAGCCTCCATCCTCCCTCCTGTAGCCTCCTGCAGCCTCCTGTAGCCTCCTGCAGCCTCCTACAACCTCCTGCAGCCTCCATCCTCCCTCCTGTAGCCTCCTGCATCCTCCTGCAGCCTCCTGTAGCCTCCTGCAGCCTCCTGTAGCCTCCTGCAGCCTCCTGTAGCCTCCTGTAGCCTCCTGCAGCCTCCTGTAGCCTCCTGCAGCCTCCTGCAGCCTCCTGCAGCCTCCATCCTCCCTCCTGCAGCCTCCTACAGCCTTCTGCAGCCTCCTGCAGCCTCCATCCTCCCTCCTGCAGCCTCCTGCAGCCTCCATCCTCCCTCCTGCAGCCTCCATCCTCCCTCCTGTAGCCTCCTGTAGCCTCCTGCAGCCTCCTGCAGCCTCCATCCTCCCTCCTGTAGCCTCCTGCAGCCTCCTGCAGCCTCCATCCTCCCTCCTGTAGCCTCCTGCAGCCTCCTACAACCTCCTGCAGCCTCCATCCTCCCTCCTGTAGCCTCCTGCAGCCTCCATCCTCCCTCCTGTAGCCTCCTGCAGCCTCCTGCAGCCTCCATCCTCCCTCCTGTAGCCTCCTGCAGCCTCCATCCTCCCTCCTGTAGCCTCCTGCAGCCTCCTGTAGCCTCCTGCAGCCTCCTGTAGCCTCCTGCAGCCTCCTGCAGCCTCCTGCAGCCTCCTGTAGCCTCCTGCAGCCTCCTGTAGCCTCCTGCATCCTCCTGCAGCCTCCTGTAGCCTCCTGCAGCCTCCATCCTCCCTCCTGTAGCCTCCTGCATCCTCCTGCATCCTCCTGTAGCCTCCTGCAGCCTCCTGCAGCCTCCTGTAGCCTCCTGCAGCCTCCTGTAGCCTCCTGCAGCCTCCTGCAGCCTCCTGTAGCCTCCTGCATCCTCCCTCCTGCAGCCTCCTGCAGCCTCCTGCAGCCTCCTGTAGCCTCCTGCAGCCTCCTGCAGCCTCCTGTAGCCTCCTGCATCCTCCCTCCTGCAGCCTCCTGCAGCCTCCTGCAGCCTCCTGCAGCCTCCTGCAGCCTCCATCCTCCCTCCTGCAGCCTCCTGCAGCCTCCTGCAGCCTCCTGCAGCCTCCATCCTCCCTCCTGCAGCCTCCTGCAGCCTCCTGCAGCCTCCATCCTCCCTCCTGTAGCCTCCTGCAGCCTCCATCCTCCCTCCTGTAGCCTCCTGCAGCCTCCTGTAGCCTCCTGTAGCCTCCTGCAGCCTCCTGTAGCCTCCTGCAGCCTCCATCCTCCCTCCTGCAGCCTCCTGCAGCCTCCTGCAGCCTCCATCCTCCCTCCTGCAGCCTCCTGCAGCCTCCTGCAGCCTCCATCCTCCCTCCTGCAGCCTCCTGCAGCCTCCATCCTCCCTCCTGTAGCCTCCTGTAGCTTCCTGTAGCCTCCTGCAGCCTCCATCCTCCCTCCTGCAGCCTCCTGCAGCCTCCTGCAGCCTCCTGCAGCCTCCTGCAGCCTCCTGTAGCCTCCTGTAGCCTCCTGCAGCCTCCTGTAGCCTCCTGTAGCCTCCTGCAGCCTCCTGTAGCCTCCTGTAGCCTCCTGCAGCCTCCTGTAGCCTCCTGTAGCCTCCTGCAGCCTCCTGTAGCCTCCTGCAGCCTCCTGTAGCCTCCTGCATCCTCCTGTAGCCTCCTGCAACCTCCTGCAGCCTCCTGCAGCCTCCATCCTCCTGCAGCCTCCATCCTCCCTCCTGCAGCCTCCTGCAACCTCCTGCAGCCTCCATCCTCCCTCCTGCAGCCTCCATCCTCCCTCCTGCAGCCTCATGCATCCTCCAGCAGCCTCCTGTAGCCTCCTGTAGCCTCCTGCAGCCTCCTGTAGCCTCCTGTAGCCTCCTGCAGCCTCCTGTAGCCTCCTGCATCCTCCTGTAGCCTCCTGCAACCTCCTGCCTCCTCCTGCAGCCTCCTGCAGCCTCCATCCTCCCTCCTGCAGCCTCCTGCAGCCTCCAGCAGCCTCCTGCAGCCTCCTGTAGCCTCCTGCAGCCTCCTGCAGCCTCCATCCTCCCTCCTGTAGCCTCCTGCAGCCTCCTGTAGCCTCCTGCAGCCTCCTGCAGCCTCCATCCTCCCTCCTGTAGCCTCCTGCAGCCTCCTGCAGCCTCCATCCTCCCTCCTGCAGCCTCCTGCAGCCTCCATCCTCCCTCCTGCAGCCTCCTACAGCCTTCTGCAGCCTCCTGCATCCTCCAGCAGCCTCCTGCAGCCCCCAGCAGCCTCCTGCAGCCTCCTGCAGCCTCCATCCTCCCTCCTGCAGCCTCCTGCAGCCTCCATCCTCCCTCCTGCAGCCTCCTGCAGCCTCCTGCAGCCTCCATCCTCCCTCCTGTAGCCTCCTGCAGCCTCCTGTAGCCTCCTGCAGCCTCCTACAACCTCCTGCAGCCTCCATCCTCCCTCCTGTAGCCTCCTGCATCCTCCTGCAGCCTCCTGTAGCCTCCTGCAGCCTCCTGTAGCCTCCTGCAGCCTCCTGTAGCCTCCTGTAGCCTCCTGCAGCCTCCTGTAGCCTCCTGCAGCCTCCTGCAGCCTCCTGCAGCCTCCATCCTCCCTCCTGCAGCCTCCTACAGCCTTCTGCAGCCTCCTGCAGCCTCCATCCTCCCTCCTGCAGCCTCCTGCAGCCTCCATCCTCCCTCCTGCAGCCTCCATCCTCCCTCCTGTAGCCTCCTGTAGCCTCCTGCAGCCTCCTGCAGCCTCCATCCTCCCTCCTGTAGCCTCCTGCAGCCTCCTGCAGCCTCCATCCTCCCTCCTGTAGCCTCCTGCAGCCTCCTACAACCTCCTGCAGCCTCCATCCTCCCTCCTGTAGCCTCCTGCAGCCTCCATCCTCCCTCCTGTAGCCTCCTGCAGCCTCCTGCAGCCTCCATCCTCCCTCCTGTAGCCTCCTGCAGCCTCCATCCTCCCTCCTGTAGCCTCCTGCAGCCTCCTGTAGCCTCCTGCAGCCTCCTGTAGCCTCCTGCAGCCTCCTGCAGCCTCCTGCAGCCTCCTGTAGCCTCCTGCAGCCTCCTGTAGCCTCCTGCATCCTCCTGCAGCCTCCTGTAGCCTCCTGCAGCCTCCATCCTCCCTCCTGTAGCCTCCTGCATCCTCCTGCATCCTCCTGTAGCCTCCTGCAGCCTCCTGCAGCCTCCTGTAGCCTCCTGCAGCCTCCTGTAGCCTCCTGCAGCCTCCTGCAGCCTCCTGTAGCCTCCTGCATCCTCCCTCCTGCAGCCTCCTGCAGCCTCCTGCAGCCTCCTGTAGCCTCCTGCAGCCTCCTGCAGCCTCCTGTAGCCTCCTGCATCCTCCCTCCTGCAGCCTCCTGCAGCCTCCTGCAGCCTCCTGCAGCCTCCTGCAGCCTCCATCCTCCCTCCTGCAGCCTCCTGCAGCCTCCTGCAGCCTCCTGCAGCCTCCATCCTCCCTCCTGCAGCCTCCTGCAGCCTCCTGCAGCCTCCTGCAGCCTCCTGCAGCCTCCTGCAGCCTCCTGCAGCCTCCTGCAGCCTCCATCCTCCCTCCTGTAGCCTCCTGCAGCCTCCATCCTCCCTCCTGTAGCCTCCTGCAGCCTCCTGTAGCCTCCTGTAGCCTCCTGCAGCCTCCTGTAGCCTCCTGCAGCCTCCATCCTCCCTCCTGCAGCCTCCTGCAGCCTCCTGTAGCCTCCTGCAGCCTCCTGCAGCCTCCTGTAGCCTCCTGCAGCCTCCTGCAGCCTCCTGCAGCCTCCTGTAGCCTCCTGCAGCCTCCTGCAGCCTCCTGTAGCCTCCTGCAGCCTCCTGTAGCCTCCTGCAGCCTCCTGCAGCCTCCTGTAGCCTCCTGCAGCCTCCTGCAGCCAAACTGAGCTGCTGCCGGACTCCTTCAGCTCCTTTAATGTCAACTTTCACACAGGATGCAGGAAACGACACTGATATAACTGTGGGCTTTAAAAATAAGACAACATGCACCAGTTTCCTGCACATATCACGCCTCCCTGGGTGTTTTTTTCTTTGTTTTTTCACATGTGTGTGTGTGCATGCTTGAGCTCCAGGTCATTTTAATTCTCTCCTCATTCTCTCCTCCTCTGCGGCCTCGGCGACTTGTTGAAAGTTTTTCAAGGGGTTGACGTGCAGCGAGTGGCCGGTAGAGAGAGCTTAGAGCTCCCCCCTCAGGCGTCACGGAGAATTCTGCATCAGGAGACAGAAAGGATGATGATATTATTGACGAAGCAGCGGATTTCACCTCATCACAAGCAGGTGAGTCCGTTTCTGTGTGTTTGAGGCGCCGAATGTCAAGAAAAGAAGAAGGTTGCATGTTTAAAATGAGGAAAATGACGTGAAAAATCAACTTGCGGTTGATTTAAATGTGCAAATATTTAGAATATTATGGTGTCAGAGCTAAAACCAGGTGTTAATTAATGAACTAATTAACTCTTTAAGTGTTCTAGTGATTTTACTGCATGCATAAATGTTCAAAATGTGCAAATTATCATTAGAATAATGTAGAAATGTCTTGTTTTTTAGTGCAATTGTAGAAAATGTTCGACTTGATTTGTTAAATTAAGGAAAATCTTATTAGATGAAAACATCTTAGTCCAATATTGAGGAGATAATTTAGCTTATTTCAAGCTTTTTTTTTTTCTTATAATAAAAGCAAATTAACACAAATCAGCAGCTTTAATATAGACATGCATGTATAGGAATTGCTCTTAATGCAAATCTCTATAATAAGCAGATTCCCGTTAAGACAAACCCCTCCGTGTGGATCCAGCTCCGTGAACATTTCTGTATTTCTAACGTCATCTTATCAACTCTCCTTGAAGGCAGCAGCAAGTGCACTTACGCCTTTTCCTTTATTAGGGTGAGTTGGCAATTTCCTGCGAGATGGAGCAACTGCAGGCCTTTTTTTTTTTTCCTCCGATAATGTCCCTGACACCCGGACCGCGCTGCTGTTTCCATCATTTTTTTTTTTTTTTCCGCGGGGCTGGAACAGGAGGAAGGAGCGTGTCATGAGGCGTCTGCCACCCGGAGTCACTCAGCCTGCATTTAGCAGCACTCTCTGCAGTCCTCGCTGCACTTTCAGGGGAAGTAGAGGTCAGAAAAGTTGTCTCTCTGAGCTGCTGCAGCTACAATCTACGGCTCTGAGGGGGAAAAAAGAGACTACTGCGGTTTTTTTTCCCTCTGAAATCAGCGTCTCTGCGTGTTTTCTGTTGAATTCCAACACATTTACACATGCATTCTGATGCAAAGCTGCAAATTATGCACATTTTCATAAAGAAAAGTGACGTTTTATACACATTCTACATATTTATTTTTCAAAATCCCTCCTTCTTCTGTTATAACGACAAACTTTCAGCTATTTAACACATGAAATAATTCATTTATGACGTTTCTTTTACATCTAAAATACTTATTTTAATGCACCGTTAAAATTTGAATCACTCATAAGACACTTTTCTGGAATAAACTCATTTAAAGTGATATTTAATTTAGATTTGAGCTGTTTTTAATTGGCTTCCCCTTTTAAAAATCTGTTATTCATGTTCTATAATGATTCTATAAGGATTTTATGGACAAATAATTGACCTTTGACCTCTTATCTTGCAGATAATTTAGATTATTTCAAATTTTGACTGATATTTCTGACTAAAATCAAGAAAAAAATCTTGAAATCAGCTAAAATATCTGCCTTTTAGTCCAATATTGAGTAGAATTATTTTATTCCAGTGGCATAATTTAATTAATCTCCTTCTATAATGATCCTCAGTGGGATTTATAGGATTTTATGGACAAATAATTGACCTTTGACCTCTTATCTTGCAGATAATTTAGATTATTTCAAGTTTTGACTGATATTATGAATTATTTTATTCCATTAATCTCCTTTTTAATATATTCTTCATGTTCTATTATGATCCTCAGTGGGATTTATAGGATTTTATGCACAAATAATTGATTATTAAACTTTGCATTGTAGATAATTTGGATTATTTCAGGTTTTGTCTTGTATTAAGTTTTAAATAAAGTATTTTTTACTATATTTGCAACATAAATAGACTCTGATCACCTCAGATTTATTTTAATTCCAGGTTTAACCTTCATGTTTGTAGAGATATTCCACATTTATTATCATTTATAGCAGGAAAACTGATAAATAGTCCTGGGAATTTATCTAATTATGGGGAAAACAATGCAACAGATCAGTTAGAATGATAGAAATATCTAAATTCCTGGTTTATCTAGAGGATCTTCCAGAACCATAGTTAGAATCCAGGCCTGAGAAGCTGTGAATGTGGCTGTTTATTACCGAGTCCTGACAGATTGATCCTAAATTATAATTAATCAGTTGATTCTGGCTCACGGGATTGTGATTGTGCCCCGTGAGTTTCATTTATTCAGCCACAATCACCGTAGTCGACCTGTAGGCAAATTAACAGTGTTCACGCTACCCTGCAGCCATAATGAAAATATCAGTCAATCAAAGCCCATTTACGCTGAGAAGCCTGAGCTCGTATCTACACACACACACATACAAATAGAGCAGGAACAACTGCAGGATAAGCTGTTTGACTGATGACATTTAACCAGAAGAAGAAAAGCTCAGCTGTTTTACTGCTACAGCATCAATACATATCATCAATATCCAAATAATCAATACTATAATCAATATCTTTCATATTATATCAGTAGTAGAGCAATGTTATATTGTAATAACTGTAATAAACTGATATGATTTTATGGAACAATAATTGATTTTTGAACTGTTTGTTTGTTTGGTCTTGTTTTAAGTTTTAAATAAAGTTTTATTAATTCTATTAGTAATTTAGATTATTTCAGGTTTCGTCAGTTTTGTCTTGTATTAAGTTTTAAATAAAGTATTTTTTTACTATATTTGCAACATAAATAATCACCTCAGATTTATTTTAATTCCAGGTGAACTTTGCATTGCTGATAATTTACATTATCACAGTTTTATTTATTTGTTTGGTCTTGTTTTAAGTTTTAAATAAAGTTTTATTTAATCCGACTCGTCTGTATTTACCTCCTTAATATCAGTAGTAGAGCTGTTTTAAATTAGTACTTTTCTGGAGTAAAACACAGTTTTTGTAATATTCTAACTATAATAATCTTTACCTGAACTTTGCATTGATGATAATTTAGATTATCACAGTTTTATTTATTTGTTTGGCTAAAATATCTGCCTTTTTGGTGCAATTAGTCCAATATTGAGTAGAATTATTTTATTCCATTAATCTCCTTTTAGAATATATTCTTCATGTTCTATAATAATCCTCAGTGGGATTTATAGGTTTTTACGCACAAATAATTGATTATTAAACTTTGCATTGTAGGTCATTTAGATTATTTCAGGTTTTGTCTTGTATTAAGTTTTAAATAAAGTATTTTTTTTACTATATTTGCAACATAAATAATCACCTCAGATTTATTTTAATTCCAGGTGAACTTTGCATTGCTGATAATTTACATTATCACAGTTTTATTTTGTTTGTTTGGTCTTGTTTTAAGTTTTAAATAAAGTTTTATTTAATCTGACTTGTCTGTATTTACCTCCTTAATATCAGTAGTCGAGCTGTTTTAAATTAGTACTTTTCTGGAGTAAAACACAGTTTTTGTAATATTCTAACTATAATAATCTTTACCTGAACTTTGCATTGATGATCATTTAGATTATCACAGTTTTATTTCATTTGTTTGGTGTTGTTTTAAGTTTTAAATAAAGTTTTATTTGATCTGACTCTTCTGTATTCACTTCACATTTATTTTAAATCCAGATTTATTACTGTTTATAGCAGGAAAACTGAAAAATGGGCTTGTTATTATAAACAAAATTATAAAAAATTATAATTTTATTTCTGTTATGACTTTAGCATGTTTTTTTTGCTTTATTAACACTATTTTTAGAATCTAATGCTTTGCAGAATATTGTAAATCTCTAAAAGGAAAAGCGAGAACACAGCGCTGGATTATTGTGGTAGGATACACAATGAGAAGTGCATTTTCTTTTCTAACTAAACCCTATTGAAAACGTCTGGAACGTGATCAAGAGGAAGACGGATGATCACAAGCATCAAACAAAGCTGAGCTGCTTCACTTCCTGCAGCACAAGTGGAACAAAGTCCCTGAAGAACAATGAGATGCATGAAGGCTGGGATTAAAAATAAGGCTTACTGCACCAAACATTGATTTATGAACTGGTTCTAAGTGTAAATATTAGTATTGTGGTGTTATATGTATATGCATGAGGTCTATTTTGCAACTAATGCTTTATTTTTTGCATGACATGCAGTAAAACAGATAAATCTGACGTTCTGTGGGGGTGAACCAGCCTTAACCCTGCTGGTCCTGTCTTCAGGTCCAGTGATGGATCACCGTGGTCTGGACTTCCTGGTTCAGGTCTTCAGCTGCTGCTGCTCACTGTGCCATAGCATCAGAACCTTCAACCCCCAGTCCCTCCTCTCAGGTCCCCCGCAGCCGCCGCCGCTGATACTCATTTGCTGCTACACTGGTTTTCATAATTAGCGCCGCAAGGCCTCATTAAATCTGCTCTAATGAATAAATATTGTATTTCATAGCCTGATTACCAGATCAGCTCAATGCTCGAGCGTTGTAAACAATTACTTCCCTAAATATTCATCACCCCAAAGTGGATGATCATTGGTATTTAATACACTACACTAGTATTTTCAAGTGCATCTTTATTATAATAACAATAGGTTTTGGAAAATGTCCCTTTTTTTGGAGAAAGAAAAAGGTGGAGATGTTGTGTTGGGATTTGTGTTTATATGTTTATAGTTGTGGAGCCGAAGAGGATGAATATAAACACATATAAAAAAACATATATATATATATATATATATATATATATATATATATATATATATAAAGTCATACTATAGCATGTCGTCAAAAAAAAGTCATACTATAGCATGTCATGAAAAAAAAGTCATACTATAGCATGTCGTCATAAAAAAGTCATACTATAGCATGTCGTCATAAAAAAGTCATACTATAGCATGTCGTCATAAAAAAGTCATACTATAGCATGTCGTCATAAAAAAGTCATACTATAGCATGTCGTCATAAAAAAGTCATACTATAGCATGTCGTCATAAAAAAGTCATACTATAGTATGTCGTCATAAAAAAGTCATACTATAGCATGTCGTTAAAAAAAAGTCATACTATAGCATGTCGTCAAAAAAAAGTCATACTATAGCATGTCATGAAAAAAAAGTCATACTATAGCATGTCGTCATAAAAAAGTCATACTATAGCATGTCGTCATAAAAAAGTCATACTATAGCATGTCGTCATAAAAAAGTCATACTATAGCATGTCGTCATAAAAAAGTCATACTATAGCATGTCGTCATAAAAAAGTCATACTATAGCATGTCGTCATAAAAAAGTCATACTATAGCATGTCGTCATAAAAAAGTCATACTATAGTATGTCGTCATAAAAAAGTCATACTATAGCATGTCGTTAAAAAAAAGTCATACTATAGCATGTCGTTAAAAAAAAGTCATACTATAGCATGTCGTTAAAAAAAAGTCATACTATAGCATGTCGTCATAAAAAAGTCATACTATAGTATGTCGTCATAAAAAAGTCATACTATAGCATGTCGTCATAAAAAAGTCATACTATAGTATGTCGTCATAAAAAAGTCATACTATAGTATGTCGTTAAAAAAAAGTCATACTATAGTATGTCGTCATAAAAAAGTCATACTATAGCATGTCGTCATAAAAAAGTCATACTATAGCATGTCGTCAAAAAAAAGTCATACTATAGCATGTCGTCAAAAAAAAGTCATACTATAGTATGTCGTCAAAAAAAAGTCATACTATAGTATGTCGTCATAAAAAAGTCATACTATAGTATGTCGTCATAAAAAAGTCATACTATAGCATGTCGTTAAAAAAAAGTCATACTATAGCATGTCGTCAAAAAAAAGTCATACTATAGTATGTCGTCAAAAAAAAGTCATACTATAGTATGTCGTCATAAAAAAGTCATACTATAGTATGTCGTCATAAAAAAGTCATACTATAGTATGTCGTTAAAAAAAAGTCATACTATAGCATGTCGTCAAAAAAAAGTCATACTATAGCATGTCGTCATAAAAAAGTCATACTATAGCATGTCGTCATAAAAAAGTCATACTATAGTATGTCGTCATAAAAAAGTCATACTATAGTATGTCGTTAAAAAAAAGTCATACTATAGCATGTCGTCAAAAAAAAGTCATACTATAGTATGTCGTCAAAAAAAAGTCATACTATAGCATGTCGTCAAAAAAAAGTCATACTATAGCATGTCGTCAAAAAAAAGTCATACTATAGCATGTCGTCATAAAAAAGTCATACTATAGCATGTCGTCATAAAAAAGTCATACTATAGTATGTCGTCATAAAAAAGTCATACTATAGCATGTCGTTAAAAAAAAGTCATACTATAGCATGTCGTCATAAAAAAGTCATACTATAGCATGTCGTCAAAAAAAAGTCATACTATAGCATGTCGTCATAAAAAAGTCATACTATAGTATGTCGTCATAAATAAGTCATACTATAGCATGTCATGAAAAAAAAGTCATACTATAGTATGTTGTTAAAAAAAAGTCATACTATAGCATGTCGTCATAAAAAAGTCATTCTATAGCATGTCATGAAAAAAAAGTCATACTATAGTATGTCGTCAAAAAAAAGTCATACTATAGTATGTTGTTAAAAAAAAGTCATACTATAGCATGTCGTCATAAAAAAGTCATTCTATAGCATGTCGTCATAAAAAAGTCATTCTATAGCATGTCATGAAAAAAAAGTCATACTATAGTATGTTGTTAAAAAAAAGTCATACTATAGCATGTCGTCATGAAAAAGTCATACTATAGCATGTCGTCATAAAAAAGTCATTCTATAGCATGTCATGAAAAAAAAGTCATACTATAGTATGTTGTTAAAAAAAAGTCATACTATAGCATGTCGTCATAAAAAAGTCATTCTATAGCATGTCATGAAAAAAAAGTCATACTATAGCATGTCGTCATAAAAAAGTCATTCTATAGCATGTCATGAAAAAAAAGTCATACTATAGTATGTCGTCAAAAAAAAGTCATACTATAGTATGTTGTTAAAAAAAAGTCATACTATAGCATGTCGTCATAAAAAAGTCATTCTATAGCATGTCGTTAAAAAAAAGTCATACTATAGTATGTTGATAAAAAAAAGTCATATGACATTTTATGACGACAAAAGTATGTCGTCATAAAAAAGTCATACTATAGCATGTCGTTAAAAAAAAGTCATACTATAGCATGTCGTCAAAAAAAAGTCATACTATAGTATGTCGTTAAAAAAAAGTCATACTATAGCATGTCGTCATAAAAAAGTCATACTATAGTATGTCGATAAAAAAAAGTCATACTATAGTATGTTGATAAAAAAAAGTCATACTATAGCATGTCGTTATAAAAAAGTCATACTATAGTATGTCGTCATAAAAAAGTCATTCTATAGCATGTCATGAAAAAAAAGTCATACTATAGCATGTCGTCATAAAAAAGTCATACTATAGCATGTCATGAAAAAAAAGTCATACTATAGTATGTCGTCAAAAAAAAGTCATACTATAGCATGTCGTTAAAAAAAAGTCATACTATAGTATGTCGTCAAAAAAAAGTCATACTATAGCATGTCGTTAAAAAAAAGCCATACTATAGTATGTTGATAAAAAAAAGTCATACTATAGCATGTCGTCATAAAAAAGTCATACTATAGTATGTCGATAAAAAAAAGTCATACTATAGTATGTCGTTAAAAAAAAGTCATACTATAGCATGTCGTCAAAAAAAAGTCATACTATAGTATGTCGTCATAAAAAAGTCATACTATAGCATGTCGTCAAAAAAAAGTCATACTATAGCATGTCGTCAAAAAAAAGTCATACTATAGTATGTCGTTATAAAAAAGTCATACTATAGTATGTCGTCAAAAAAAAGTCATACTATAGTATGTTGTTAAAAAAAAGTCATACTATAGCATGTCGTCATAAAAAAGTCATTCTATAGCATGTCATGAAAAAAAAGTCATACTATAGCATGTCGTCATAAAAAAGTCATTCTATAGCATGTCATGAAAAAAAAGTCATACTATAGTATGTCGTCAAAAAAAAGTCATACTATAGTATGTTGTTAAAAAAAAGTCATACTATAGCATGTCGTCATAAAAAAGTCATTCTATAGCATGTCGTTAAAAAAAAGTCATACTATAGTATGTCGTCATAAAAAAGTCATACTATAACATGTCATGAAAAAAAAGTCATACTATAGTATGTCGTCATAAAAAAGTCATACTATAGCATGTCATGAAAAAAAAGTCATACTATAGTATGTCGTCAAAAAAAAGTCATACTATAGCATGTCGTTAAAAAAAAGTCATACTATAGTATGTCGTCATAAAAAAGTCATACTATAGCATGTCGTTAAAAAAAAGTCATACTATAGTATGTCGTCAAAAAAAAGTCATACTATAGCATGTCGTTAAAAAAAAGTCATACTATAGTATGTTGATAAAAAAAAGTCATACTATAGCATGTCGTCATAAAAAAGTCATACTATAGTATGTCGATAAAAAAAAGTCATACTATAGTATGTCGTTAAAAAAAAGTCATACTATAGCATGTTGTTAAAAAAAAGTCATACTATAGCATGTCGTCATAAAAAAGTCATTCTATAGCATGTCGTTAAAAAAAAGTCATACTATAGCATGTCGTCAAAAAAAAGTCATACTATAGTATGTCGTTAAAAAAAAGTCATACTATAGCATGTCGTCATAAAAAAGTCATACTATAGTATGTCGATAAAAAAAAGTCATACTATAGTATGTTGATAAAAAAAAGTCATACTATAGCATGTCGTTATAAAAAAGTCATACTATAGTATGTCGTCATAAAAAAGTCATTCTATAGCATGTCATGAAAAAAAAGTCATACTATAGCATGTCGTCATAAAAAAGTCATACTATAGCATGTCATGAAAAAAAAGTCATACTATAGTATGTCGTCAAAAAAAAGTCATACTATAGCATGTCGTTAAAAAAAAGTCATACTATAGTATGTCGTCAAAAAAAAGTCATACTATAGCATGTCGTTAAAAAAAAGCCATACTATAGTATGTTGATAAAAAAAAGTCATACTATAGCATGTCGTCATAAAAAAGTCATACTATAGTATGTCGATAAAAAAAAGTCATACTATAGTATGTCGTTAAAAAAAAGTCATACTATAGCATGTCGTCAAAAAAAAGTCATACTATAGTATGTCGTCATAAAAAAGTCATACTATAGCATGTCGTCAAAAAAAAGTCATACTATAGCATGTCGTCAAAAAAAAGTCATACTATAGTATGTCGTTATAAAAAAGTCATACTATAGTATGTCGTCAAAAAAAAGTCATACTATAGTATGTTGTTAAAAAAAAGTCATACTATAGCATGTCGTCATAAAAAAGTCATTCTATAGCATGTCATGAAAAAAAAGTCATACTATAGCATGTCGTCATAAAAAAGTCATTCTATAGCATGTCATGAAAAAAAAGTCATACTATAGTATGTCGTCAAAAAAAAGTCATACTATAGTATGTTGTTAAAAAAAAGTCATACTATAGCATGTCGTCATAAAAAAGTCATTCTATAGCATGTCGTTAAAAAAAAGTCATACTATAGTATGTCGTCATAAAAAAGTCATACTATAGCATGTCGTCATAAAAAAGTCATACTATAGCATGTCATGAAAAAAAAGTCATACTATAGTATGTCGTCAAAAAAAAGTCATACTATAGCATGTCGTTAAAAAAAAGTCATACTATAGTATGTCGTCATAAAAAAGTCATACTATAGCATGTCGTTAAAAAAAAGTCATACTATAGTATGTCGTCAAAAAAAAGTCATACTATA
Source organism: Lepturacanthus savala (assembly GCA_030544235.1). Classification (NCBI taxonomy): domain Eukaryota; kingdom Metazoa; phylum Chordata; class Actinopteri; order Scombriformes; family Trichiuridae; genus Lepturacanthus; species Lepturacanthus savala. The sequence continues at coordinate 3,234,841 of CM060470.1, read as the reverse complement.
GCATGTCGTTAAAAAAAAGTCATACTATAGTATGTTGATAAAAAAAAGTCATACTATAGCATGTCGTCATAAAAAAGTCATACTATAGTATGTCGATAAAAAAAAGTCATACTATAGTATGTCGTTAAAAAAAAGTCATACTATAGCATGTCGTCAAAAAAAAGTCATACTATAGTATGTCGTTAAAAAAAAGTCATACTATAGCATGTCGTCATAAAAAAGTCATACTATAGCATGTCATGAAAAAAAAGTCATACTATAGTATGTCGTTGAAAAAAAGTCATACTATAGTATGTCGTCAAAAAAAGTCATACTATAGCATGTCGTTAAAAAAAAGTCATACTATAGCATGTCGTTAAAAAAAAGTCATACTATAGCATGTCGTCAAAAAAAAGTCATACTATAGCATGTCGTCAAAAAAAAGTCATACTATAGCATGTCGTTAAAAAAAAGTCATACTATAGCATGTCGTTAAAAAAAGTCATACTATAGCATGTCGTTAAAAAAAAGTCATACTATAGCATGTCGTTAAAAAAAAGTCATACTATAGCATGTCGTTAAAAAAAAGTCATACTATAGTATGTCGTCAAAAAAAGTCATACTATAGCATGTCGTTAAAAAAAAGTCATACTATAGCATGTCGTCATAAAAAAGTCATACTATAGTATGTCGATAAAAAAAAGTCATACTATAATATGTTGTTAAAAAAAAGTCATACTATAGCATGTCGTCAAAAAAAAAGTCATACTATAGTATGTCGTCAAAAATAAGTCATACTATAGCATGTTGTTAAAAAAAAGTCATACTATAGTATGTCGTCAAAAAAAAGTCATACTATAGTATGTCATGAAAAAAAGTCATACTATAGCATGTCGTCATAAAAAAGTCATACTATAGCATGTCATGAAAAAAAAGTCATACTATAGTATGTCGTTAAAAAAAAGTCATACTATAGTATGTCGTCAAAAAAAAGTCATACTATAGCATGTCGTTAAAAAAAAGTCATACTATAGCATGTCGTTAAAAAAAAGTCATACTATAGCATGTCGTCAAAAAAAAGTCATACTATAGCATGTCGTCAAAAAAAAGTCATACTATAGCATGTCGTTAAAAAAAAGTCATACTATAGCATGTCGTTAAAAAAAGTCATACTATAGCATGTCGTTAAAAAAAAGTCATACTATAGCATGTCGTTAAAAAAAAGTCATACTATAGCATGTCGTCAAAAAAAAGGTCATACTATAGCATGTTGTCATAAAAAAGTCATACTATAGTATGTCGTTAAAAAAAAGTCATACTATAGCATGTCGTCATAAAAAAGTCATACTATAGTATGTCGTTAAAAAAAGTCATACTATAGTATGTCATGAAAAAAGGTCATACTATAGCATGTCGTCAAAAAAAAGTCATACTATAGCATGTCGTCAAAAATAAGTCATACTATAGCATGTCGTTAAAAAAAAGTCATACTATAGCATGTCATGAAAAAAAAGTCATACTATAGCATGTCGTCAAAAAAAAGTCATACTATAGCATGTCGTCAAAAAAAAGTCATACTATAGTATGTCGTCAAAAAAAGGTCATACTATAGCATGTCGTCAAAAATAAGTCATACTATAGCATGTCATCATAAAAAAGTCATACTATAGTATGTCATCATAAAAAAGTCATACTATAGCATGTCATCATAAAAAAGTCATACTATAGCATGTCGTCATAAAAAAGTCATACTATAGCATGTCGTCAAAAAAAGGTCATACTATAGCATGTCGTCAAAAATAAGTCATACTATAGCATGTCATGAAAAAAAAGTCATACTATAGTATGTCGTCATAAATAAGTCATACTATAGCATGTCGTCATAAATAAGTCATACTATAGCATGTCGTCATAAAAAAGTCATACTATAGCATGTCGTCAAAAAAAAGTCATACTATAGCATGTCGTCAAAAAAAAGTCATACTATAGCATGTCGTCATAAAAAAGTCATACTATAGCATGTCGTCAAAAAAAAGTCATACTATAGCATGTCGTCAAAAAAAAGTCATACTATAGCATGTCGTCAAAAAAAAGTCATACTATAGCATGTCGTCAAAAAAATGTCATACTATAGCATGTCGTCATAAAAAAGTCATACTATAATATGTCGTCATAAAAAAGTCATACTATAGCATGTCGTTAAAAAAAAAGTCATACTATAGCATGTTGTTAAAAAAAAGTCATACTATAGTATGTCGTCAAAAAAAAGTCATACTATAGTATGTCATGAAAAAAAGTCATACTATAGCATGTCGTCATAAAAAAGTCATACTATAGCATGTCATGAAAAAAAAGTCATACTATAGTATGTCGTTAAAAAAAAGTCATACTATAGTATGTCGTCAAAAAAAAGTCATACTATAGCATGTCGTTAAAAAAAAGTCATACTATAGCATGTCGTTAAAAAAAAGTCATACTATAGCATGTCGTCAAAAAAAAGTCATACTATAGCATGTCGTCAAAAAAAAGTCATACTATAGCATGTCGTTAAAAAAAAGTCATACTATAGCATGTCGTTAAAAAAAGTCATACTATAGCATGTCGTTAAAAAAAAGTCATACTATAGCATGTCGTTAAAAAAAAGTCATACTATAGCATGTCGTCAAAAAAAAGGTCATACTATAGCATGTTGTCATAAAAAAGTCATACTATAGTATGTCGTTAAAAAAAAGTCATACTATAGCATGTCGTCATAAAAAAGTCATACTATAGTATGTCGTTAAAAAAAGTCATACTATAGTATGACTTTTTTTATGGTCATGGTCATACTATAGTATGACCATGAAAAAAGGTCATACTATAGCATGTCGTCAAAAAAAAGTCATACTATAGCATGTCGTCAAAAATAAGTCATACTATAGCATGTCGTTAAAAAAAAGTCATACTATAGCATGTCATGAAAAAAAAGTCATACTATAGCATGTCGTCAAAAAAAAGTCATACTATAGCATGTCGTCAAAAAAAAGTCATACTATAGTATGTCGTCAAAAAAAGGTCATACTATAGCATGTCGTCAAAAATAAGTCATACTATAGCATGTCATCATAAAAAAGTCATACTATAGTATGTCATCATAAAAAAGTCATACTATAGCATGTCATCATAAAAAAGTCATACTATAGCATGTCGTCATAAAAAAGTCATACTATAGCATGTCGTCAAAAAAAGGTCATACTATAGCATGTCGTCAAAAATAAGTCATACTATAGCATGTCATGAAAAAAAAGTCATACTATAGTATGTCGTCATAAATAAGTCATACTATAGCATGTCGTCATAAATAAGTCATACTATAGCATGTCGTCATAAAAAAGTCATACTATAGCATGTCGTCAAAAAAAAGTCATACTATAGCATGTCGTCAAAAAAAAGTCATACTATAGCATGTCATGAAAAAAAAGTCATACTATAGTATGTCGTTAAAAAAAAGTCATACTATAGTATGTCGTCAAAAAAAAGTCATACTATAGCATGTCGTTAAAAAAAAGTCATACTATAGCATGTCGTTAAAAAAAAGTCATACTATAGCATGTCGTCAAAAAAAAGTCATACTATAGCATGTCGTCAAAAAAAAGTCATACTATAGCATGTCGTTAAAAAAAAGTCATACTATAGCATGTCGTTAAAAAAAGTCATACTATAGCATGTCGTTAAAAAAAAGTCATACTATAGCATGTCGTTAAAAAAAAGTCATACTATAGCATGTCGTCAAAAAAAAGGTCATACTATAGCATGTTGTCATAAAAAAGTCATACTATAGTATGTCGTTAAAAAAAAGTCATACTATAGCATGTCGTCATAAAAAAGTCATACTATAGTATGTCGTTAAAAAAAGTCATACTATAGTATGACTTTTTTTATGGTCATGGTCATACTATAGTATGACCATGAAAAAAGGTCATACTATAGCATGTCGTCAAAAAAAAGTCATACTATAGCATGTCGTCAAAAATAAGTCATACTATAGCATGTCGTTAAAAAAAAGTCATACTATAGCATGTCATGAAAAAAAAGTCATACTATAGCATGTCGTCAAAAAAAAGTCATACTATAGCATGTCGTCAAAAAAAAGTCATACTATAGTATGTCGTCAAAAAAAGGTCATACTATAGCATGTCGTCAAAAATAAGTCATACTATAGCATGTCGTCAAAAAAAAGTCATACTATAGCATGTCGTCAAAAAAAAGTCATACTATAGCATGTCGTCAAAAAAAAGTCATACTATAGCATGTCGTCAAAAAAATGTCATACTATAGCATGTCGTCATAAAAAAGTCATACTATAATATGTCGTCATAAAAAAGTCATACTATAGCATGTCGTTAAAAAAAAAGTCATACTATAGCATGTTGTCAAAAAAAAGTCATACTATAGCATGTCGTCAAAAAAAAGTCATACTATAGCATGTCGTCAAAAAAAAGTCATACTATAGTATGTCATGAAAAAAAAGTCATACTATAGCATGTCGTCATAAAAAAGTCATACTATAGCATGTCGTCAAAAAAAAGTCATACTATAGTATGTCATGAAAAATAAGTCATACTATAGCATGTCGTCATAAAAAAGTCATACTATAGCATGTCGTCAAAAAAAAGTCATACTATAGCATGTCGTTATAAAAAAGTCATACTATAGCATGTCGTCAAAAAAAAGTCATACTATAGCATGTCGTCAAAAAAAAGTCATACTATAGTATGTCGATAAAAAAAAGTCATACTATAGTATGTCGATAAAAAAAGTCATACTATAGTATGTTGATAAAAAAAAGTCATACTATAGTATGTCGATAAAAAAAAAGTCATACTATAGCATGTCGTTAAAAAAAAGTCATACTATAGCATGTCGTCTTAAAAAAGTCATACTATAGTATGTCGATAAAAAAAAGTCATACTATAGTATGTTGATAAAAAAAAGTCATACTATAGTATGTCGTTAAAAAAAAGTCATACTATAGCATGTCGTCTTAAAAAAGTCATACTATAGTATGTCGATAAAAAAAAGTCATACTATAGTATGTTGATAAAAAAAAGTCATACTATAGTATGTCGTTAAAAAAAAGTCATACTATAGTATGTCGTCATAAAAAAGTCATACTATAGTATGTCGATATAAAAAAGTCATACTATAGTATGTCATCATAAAAAAGTCATTCTATAGCATGTCGTCATAAAAAAGTCATACTATAGTATGTTGTTAAAAAAAAGTCATACTATAGTATGTCGTTAAAAAAAAATCATACTATAGCATGTCGTCATAAAAAAGTCATACTATAGTATGTCGATATAAAAAAGTCATACTATAGTATGTCGATAAAAAAAAGTCATACTATAGATAAAAAAAAGTCATACTATAGTATGTCGATAAAAAAAAGTCATACTATAGTATGTCGTCATAAAAAAGTCATACTATAGTATGTTGATATAAAAAAGTCATACTATAGTATGTCGATAAAAAAAAGTCATACTATAGATAAAAAAAAGTCATACTATAGTATGTCGATAAAAAAAAGTCATACTATAGTATGTCGTCATAAAAAAGTCATACTATAGTATGTTGATAAAAAAAAGTCATACTATAGTATGTCGTTAAAAAAAAGTCATACTATAGTATGTCGTCATAAAAAAGTCATACTATAGTATGTCGATATAAAAAAGTCATACTATAGTATGTCGATAAAAAAAAGTCATACTATAGATAAAAAAAAGTCATACTATAGTATGTCGATAAAAAAAAGTCATACTATAGTATGTCGTCATAAAAAAGTCATACTATAGTATGTTGATAAAAAAAAGTCATACTATAGTATGTCGATAAAAAAAGTCATACTATAGCATGTCGTCATAAAAAAGTCATACTATAGCATGTCGTCATAAAAAAGTCATACTATAGCATGTCGTCATAAAAAAGTCATACTATAGCATGTCGTTAAAAAAAAGTCATACTATAGTATGTCGTCATAAAAAAGTCATACTATAGCATGTCGTCATAAAAAAGTCATACTATAGCATGTCGTTAAAAAAAAGTCATACTATAGCATGTCGTCATAAAAAAGTCATACTATAGCATGTCGTCATAAAAAAGTCATACTATAGCATGTCGTCAAAAAAAAGTCATACTATAGCATGTCGTCAAAAAAAAGTCATACTATAGCATGTCGTCAAAAAAAAGTCATACTATAGCATGTCGTCATAAAAAAGTCATACTATAGCATGTCGTCAAAAAAAAGTCATACTATAGCATGTCGTCAAAAAAAAGTCATACTATAGCATGTCGTCAAAAAAAAGTCATACTATAGCATGTCGTCATAAAAAAGTCATACTATAGCATGTCGTCATAAAAAAGTCATACTATAGTATGTCGTCAAAAAAAAGTCATACTATAGTATGTCGTCAAAAAAAAGTCATACTATAGCATGTCGTCATAAAAAAGTCATACTATAGCATGTCGTCATAAAAAAGTCATACTATAGTATGTTGATAAAAAAAAGTCATACTATAGCATGTCGTCATAAAAAAGTCATACTATAGCATGTCGTCATAAAAAAGCCATACTATAGTATGTCGATAAAAAAAAGTCATACTATAGCATGTCGTCATAAAAAAGTCATACTATAGCATGTCGTCATAAAAAAGTCATACTATAGCATGTCGTTAAAAAGAAGTCATACTATAGCATGTCGTCATAAAAAAGTCATACTATAGCATGTTGTTAAAAAAAAGTCATACTATAGCATGTCGTCATAAAAAAGTCATACTATAGCATGTCGTTATAAAAAAGTCATACTATAGCATGTCGTCATAAAAAAGTCATACTATAGCATGTCGTCATAAAAAAGTCATACTATAGCATGTCGTTAAAAAAAAGTCATACTATAGCATGTCGTTAAAAAAAAGTCATACTATAGCATGTCGTCATAAAAAAGTCATACTATAGCATGTCGTTATAAAAAAGTCATACTATAGCATGTCGTCATAAAAAAGTCATACTATAGCATGTCGTCATAAAAAAGTCATACTATAGCATGTCGTCATAAAAAAGTCATACTATAGCATGTCGTCATAAAAAAGTCATACTATAGCATGTCGTCAAAAAAAAGTCATACTATAGCATGTCGTCATAAAAAAGTCATACTATAGCATGTCGTCAAAAAAAAGTCATACTATAGCATGTCGTCATAAAAAAGTCATACTATAGCATGTCGTCAAAAAAAAGTCATACTATAGCATGTCGTCATAAAAAAGTCATACTATAGCATGTCGTTAAAAAAAAGTCATATTATAGCATGTCGTCATAAAAAAGTCATACTATAGCATGTCGTCAAAAAAAAGTCATACTATAGCATGTCGTCAAAAAAAAGTCATACTATAGCATGTCGTCAAAATAAAGTCATACTATAGCATGTCGTCAAAAAAAAGTCATACTATAGTGTGTTGATAAAAAAGTCATACTATAGCATGTTGAAAAAAAAAAGTCATACTATAGTATGTTGATAAAAAAAGTCATACTATAGCATGTCGTGAAAAAAAAGTCATACTATAGTATGTCGTCAAAAAAAAGTCATACTATAGCATGTCGTCAAAAAAAAGTCATACTATAGTATGTTGATAAAAAAAAGTCATACTATAGCATGTCATCATAAAAAAGTCATACTATAGCATGTCGTCATAAAAAAGTCATACTATAGTATGTCGTCAAAAAAAAGTCATACTATAGCATGTCGTCATAAAAAAGTCATACTATAGCATGTCGTCATAAAAAAGTCATACTATAGCATGTCGTCAAAAAAAAGTCATACTATAGCATGTCGACATAAAAAAGTCATACTATAGTATGTCGTCAAAAAAAAGTCATACTATAGCATGTCGTCAAAAAAAAGTCATACTATAGCATGTCGTCATAAAAAAGTCATACTATAGCATGTCGTCAAAAAAAAGTCATACTATAGCATGTCGTCAAAAAAAAGTCATACTATAGCATGTCGTCAAAAAAAAGTCATACTATAGCATGTCGTCAAAAAAAAGTCATACTATAGTATGTCGTCAAAAAAAGGTCATACTATAGCATGTCGTCAAAAATAAGTCATACTATAGCATGTCATCATAAAAAAGTCATACTATAGTATGTCATCATAAAAAAGTCATACTATAGCATGTCATCATAAAAAAGTCATACTATAGCATGTCGTCATAAAAAAGTCATACTATAGCATGTCGTCAAAAAAAGGTCATACTATAGCATGTCGTCAAAAATAAGTCATACTATAGCATGTCATGAAAAAAAAGTCATACTATAGTATGTCGTCATAAATAAGTCATACTATAGCATGTCGTCATAAATAAGTCATACTATAGCATGTCGTCATAAAAAAGTCATACTATAGCATGTCGTCAAAAAAAAGTCATACTATAGCATGTCGTCAAAAAAAAGTCATACTATAGCATGTCGTCATAAAAAAGTCATACTATAGCATGTCGTCAAAAAAAAGTCATACTATAGCATGTCGTCAAAAAAAAGTCATACTATAGCATGTCGTCAAAAAAAAGTCATACTATAGCATGTCGTCAAAAAAATGTCATACTATAGCATGTCGTCATAAAAAAGTCATACTATAATATGTCGTCATAAAAAAGTCATACTATAGCATGTCGTTAAAAAAAAAGTCATACTATAGCATGTTGTTAAAAAAAAGTCATACTATAGTATGTCGTCAAAAAAAAGTCATACTATAGTATGTCATGAAAAAAAGTCATACTATAGCATGTCGTCATAAAAAAGTCATACTATAGCATGTCATGAAAAAAAAGTCATACTATAGTATGTCGTTAAAAAAAAGTCATACTATAGTATGTCGTCAAAAAAAAGTCATACTATAGCATGTCGTTAAAAAAAAGTCATACTATAGCATGTCGTTAAAAAAAAGTCATACTATAGCATGTCGTCAAAAAAAAGTCATACTATAGCATGTCGTCAAAAAAAAGTCATACTATAGCATGTCGTTAAAAAAAAGTCATACTATAGCATGTCGTTAAAAAAAGTCATACTATAGCATGTCGTTAAAAAAAAGTCATACTATAGCATGTCGTTAAAAAAAAGTCATACTATAGCATGTCGTCAAAAAAAAGGTCATACTATAGCATGTTGTCATAAAAAAGTCATACTATAGTATGTCGTTAAAAAAAAGTCATACTATAGCATGTCGTCATAAAAAAGTCATACTATAGTATGTCGTTAAAAAAAGTCATACTATAGTATGACTTTTTTTATGGTCATGGTCATACTATAGTATGACCATGAAAAAAGGTCATACTATAGCATGTCGTCAAAAAAAAGTCATACTATAGCATGTCGTCAAAAATAAGTCATACTATAGCATGTCGTTAAAAAAAAGTCATACTATAGCATGTCATGAAAAAAAAGTCATACTATAGCATGTCGTCAAAAAAAAGTCATACTATAGCATGTCGTCAAAAAAAAGTCATACTATAGTATGTCGTCAAAAAAAGGTCATACTATAGCATGTCGTCAAAAATAAGTCATACTATAGCATGTCATCATAAAAAAGTCATACTATAGTATGTCATCATAAAAAAGTCATACTATAGCATGTCATCATAAAAAAGTCATACTATAGCATGTCGTCATAAAAAAGTCATACTATAGCATGTCGTCAAAAAAAGGTCATACTATAGCATGTCGTCAAAAATAAGTCATACTATAGCATGTCATGAAAAAAAAGTCATACTATAGTATGTCGTCATAAATAAGTCATACTATAGCATGTCGTCATAAATAAGTCATACTATAGCATGTCGTCATAAAAAAGTCATACTATAGCATGTCGTCAAAAAAAAGTCATACTATAGCATGTCGTCAAAAAAAAGTCATACTATAGCATGTCATGAAAAAAAAGTCATACTATAGTATGTCGTTAAAAAAAAGTCATACTATAGTATGTCGTCAAAAAAAAGTCATACTATAGCATGTCGTTAAAAAAAAGTCATACTATAGCATGTCGTTAAAAAAAAGTCATACTATAGCATGTCGTCAAAAAAAAGTCATACTATAGCATGTCGTCAAAAAAAAGTCATACTATAGCATGTCGTTAAAAAAAAGTCATACTATAGCATGTCGTTAAAAAAAGTCATACTATAGCATGTCGTTAAAAAAAAGTCATACTATAGCATGTCGTTAAAAAAAAGTCATACTATAGCATGTCGTCAAAAAAAAGGTCATACTATAGCATGTTGTCATAAAAAAGTCATACTATAGTATGTCGTTAAAAAAAAGTCATACTATAGCATGTCGTCATAAAAAAGTCATACTATAGTATGTCGTTAAAAAAAGTCATACTATAGTATGACTTTTTTTATGGTCATGGTCATACTATAGTATGACCATGAAAAAAGGTCATACTATAGCATGTCGTCAAAAAAAAGTCATACTATAGCATGTCGTCAAAAATAAGTCATACTATAGCATGTCGTTAAAAAAAAGTCATACTATAGCATGTCATGAAAAAAAAGTCATACTATAGCATGTCGTCAAAAAAAAGTCATACTATAGCATGTCGTCAAAAAAAAGTCATACTATAGTATGTCGTCAAAAAAAGGTCATACTATAGCATGTCGTCAAAAATAAGTCATACTATAGCATGTCATCATAAAAAAGTCATACTATAGTATGTCATCATAAAAAAGTCATACTATAGCATGTCATCATAAAAAAGTCATACTATAGCATGTCGTCATAAAAAAGTCATACTATAGCATGTCGTCAAAAAAAGGTCATACTATAGCATGTCGTCAAAAATAAGTCATACTATAGCATGTCATGAAAAAAAAGTCATACTATAGTATGTCGTCATAAATAAGTCATACTATAGCATGTCGTCATAAATAAGTCATACTATAGCATGTCGTCATAAAAAAGTCATACTATAGCATGTCGTCAAAAAAAAGTCATACTATAGCATGTCGTCAAAAAAAAGTCATACTATAGCATGTCGTCATAAAAAAGTCATACTATAGCATGTCGTCAAAAAAAAGTCATACTATAGCATGTCGTCAAAAAAAAGTCATACTATAGCATGTCGTCAAAAAAAAGTCATACTATAGCATGTCGTCAAAAAAATGTCATACTATAGCATGTCGTCATAAAAAAGTCATACTATAATATGTCGTCATAAAAAAGTCATACTATAGCATGTCGTTAAAAAAAAAGTCATACTATAGCATGTTGTCAAAAAAAAGTCATACTATAGCATGTCGTCAAAAAAAAGTCATACTATAGCATGTCGTCAAAAAAAAGTCATACTATAGTATGTCATGAAAAAAAAGTCATACTATAGCATGTCGTCATAAAAAAGTCATACTATAGCATGTCGTCAAAAAAAAGTCATACTATAGTATGTCATGAAAAATAAGTCATACTATAGCATGTCGTCATAAAAAAGTCATACTATAGCATGTCGTCAAAAAAAAGTCATACTATAGCATGTCGTTATAAAAAAGTCATACTATAGCATGTCGTCAAAAAAAAGTCATACTATAGCATGTCGTCAAAAAAAAGTCATACTATAGTATGTCGATAAAAAAAAGTCATACTATAGTATGTCGATAAAAAAAGTCATACTATAGTATGTTGATAAAAAAAAGTCATACTATAGTATGTCGATAAAAAAAAAGTCATACTATAGCATGTCGTTAAAAAAAAGTCATACTATAGCATGTCGTCTTAAAAAAGTCATACTATAGTATGTCGATAAAAAAAAGTCATACTATAGTATGTTGATAAAAAAAAGTCATACTATAGTATGTCGTTAAAAAAAAGTCATACTATAGCATGTCGTCTTAAAAAAGTCATACTATAGTATGTCGATAAAAAAAAGTCATACTATAGTATGTTGATAAAAAAAAGTCATACTATAGTATGTCGTTAAAAAAAAGTCATACTATAGTATGTCGTCATAAAAAAGTCATACTATAGTATGTCGATATAAAAAAGTCATACTATAGTATGTCATCATAAAAAAGTCATTCTATAGCATGTCGTCATAAAAAAGTCATACTATAGTATGTTGTTAAAAAAAAGTCATACTATAGTATGTCGTTAAAAAAAAATCATACTATAGCATGTCGTCATAAAAAAGTCATACTATAGTATGTCGATATAAAAAAGTCATACTATAGTATGTCGATAAAAAAAAGTCATACTATAGATAAAAAAAAGTCATACTATAGTATGTCGATAAAAAAAAGTCATACTATAGTATGTCGTCATAAAAAAGTCATACTATAGTATGTTGATATAAAAAAGTCATACTATAGTATGTCGATAAAAAAAAGTCATACTATAGATAAAAAAAAGTCATACTATAGTATGTCGATAAAAAAAAGTCATACTATAGTATGTCGTCATAAAAAAGTCATACTATAGTATGTTGATAAAAAAAAGTCATACTATAGTATGTCGTTAAAAAAAAGTCATACTATAGTATGTCGTCATAAAAAAGTCATACTATAGTATGTCGATATAAAAAAGTCATACTATAGTATGTCGATAAAAAAAAGTCATACTATAGATAAAAAAAAGTCATACTATAGTATGTCGATAAAAAAAAGTCATACTATAGTATGTCGTCATAAAAAAGTCATACTATAGTATGTTGATAAAAAAAAGTCATACTATAGTATGTCGATAAAAAAAGTCATACTATAGCATGTCGTCATAAAAAAGTCATACTATAGCATGTCGTCATAAAAAAGTCATACTATAGCATGTCGTCATAAAAAAGTCATACTATAGCATGTCGTTAAAAAAAAGTCATACTATAGTATGTCGTCATAAAAAAGTCATACTATAGCATGTCGTCATAAAAAAGTCATACTATAGCATGTCGTTAAAAAAAAGTCATACTATAGCATGTCGTCATAAAAAAGTCATACTATAGCATGTCGTCATAAAAAAGTCATACTATAGCATGTCGTCAAAAAAAAGTCATACTATAGCATGTCGTCAAAAAAAAGTCATACTATAGCATGTCGTCAAAAAAAAGTCATACTATAGCATGTCGTCATAAAAAAGTCATACTATAGCATGTCGTCAAAAAAAAGTCATACTATAGCATGTCGTCAAAAAAAAGTCATACTATAGCATGTCGTCAAAAAAAAGTCATACTATAGCATGTCGTCATAAAAAAGTCATACTATAGCATGTCGTCATAAAAAAGTCATACTATAGTATGTCGTCAAAAAAAAGTCATACTATAGTATGTCGTCAAAAAAAAGTCATACTATAGCATGTCGTCATAAAAAAGTCATACTATAGCATGTCGTCATAAAAAAGTCATACTATAGTATGTTGATAAAAAAAAGTCATACTATAGCATGTCGTCATAAAAAAGTCATACTATAGCATGTCGTCATAAAAAAGCCATACTATAGTATGTCGATAAAAAAAAGTCATACTATAGCATGTCGTCATAAAAAAGTCATACTATAGCATGTCGTCATAAAAAAGTCATACTATAGCATGTCGTTAAAAAGAAGTCATACTATAGCATGTCGTCATAAAAAAGTCATACTATAGCATGTTGTTAAAAAAAAGTCATACTATAGCATGTCGTCATAAAAAAGTCATACTATAGCATGTCGTTATAAAAAAGTCATACTATAGCATGTCGTCATAAAAAAGTCATACTATAGCATGTCGTCATAAAAAAGTCATACTATAGCATGTCGTTAAAAAAAAGTCATACTATAGCATGTCGTTAAAAAAAAGTCATACTATAGCATGTCGTCATAAAAAAGTCATACTATAGCATGTCGTTATAAAAAAGTCATACTATAGCATGTCGTCATAAAAAAGTCATACTATAGCATGTCGTCATAAAAAAGTCATACTATAGCATGTCGTCATAAAAAAGTCATACTATAGCATGTCGTCATAAAAAAGTCATACTATAGCATGTCGTCAAAAAAAAGTCATACTATAGCATGTCGTCATAAAAAAGTCATACTATAGCATGTCGTCAAAAAAAAGTCATACTATAGCATGTCGTCATAAAAAAGTCATACTATAGCATGTCGTCAAAAAAAAGTCATACTATAGCATGTCGTCATAAAAAAGTCATACTATAGCATGTCGTTAAAAAAAAGTCATATTATAGCATGTCGTCATAAAAAAGTCATACTATAGCATGTCGTCAAAAAAAAGTCATACTATAGCATGTCGTCAAAAAAAAGTCATACTATAGCATGTCGTCAAAATAAAGTCATACTATAGCATGTCGTCAAAAAAAAGTCATACTATAGTGTGTTGATAAAAAAGTCATACTATAGCATGTTGAAAAAAAAAAGTCATACTATAGTATGTTGATAAAAAAAGTCATACTATAGCATGTCGTGAAAAAAAAGTCATACTATAGTATGTCGTCAAAAAAAAGTCATACTATAGCATGTCGTCAAAAAAAAGTCATACTATAGTATGTTGATAAAAAAAAGTCATACTATAGCATGTCATCATAAAAAAGTCATACTATAGCATGTCGTCATAAAAAAGTCATACTATAGTATGTCGTCAAAAAAAAGTCATACTATAGCATGTCGTCATAAAAAAGTCATACTATAGCATGTCGTCATAAAAAAGTCATACTATAGCATGTCGTCAAAAAAAAGTCATACTATAGCATGTCGACATAAAAAAGTCATACTATAGTATGTCGTCAAAAAAAAGTCATACTATAGCATGTCGTCAAAAAAAAGTCATACTATAGCATGTCGTCATAAAAAAGTCATACTATAGCATGTCGTCAAAAAAAAGTCATACTATAGCATGTCGTCAAAAAAAAGTCATACTATAGCATGTCGTCAAAATAAAGTCATACTATAGCATGTCGTCAAAAAAAAGTCATACTATAGTATGTTGATAAAAAAGTCATACTATAGCATGTTGATAAAAAAAGTCATACTATATCATGTCATCATAAAAAAGTCATACTATAGCATGTCGTGAAAAAAAAGTCATACTATAGTATGTTGTCAAAAAAAAGTCATACTATAGCATGTCGTCAAAAAAAAGTCATACTATAGCATGTCGTCATAAAAAAGTCATACTATAGTATGTCGTCAAAAAAAAGTCATACTATAGCATGTCGTCATAAAAAAGTCATACTATAGTATGTCGTCAAAAAAAAGTCATACTATAGCATGTCGTCATAAAAAAGTCATACTATAGTATGTCGTCAAAAAAAAGTCATACTATAGCATGTCGTCATAAAAAAGTCATACTATAGTATGTCGTCAAAAAAAAGTCATACTATAGCATGTCGTCATAAAAAAGTCATACTATAGCATGTCGTCATAAAAAAGTCATACTATAGCATGTCGTCATAAAAAAGTCATACTATAGCATGTCGTCAAAAAAAAGTCATACTATAGCATGTCGTCATAAAAAAGTCATACTATAGCATGTCGTCATAAAAAAGTCATACTATAGCATGTCGTCAAAAAAAAGTCATACTATAGCATGTCGTCATAAAAAAGTCATACTATAGCATGTCGTCATAAAAAAGTCATACTATAGCATGTCGTCATAAAAAAGTCATACTATAGCATGTCGTCATAAAAAAGTCATACTATAGTATGTCGTCAAAAAAAAGTCATACTATAGCATGTCGTCATAAAAAAGTCATACTATAGCATGTCGTCATAAAAAAGTCATACTATAGTATGTCGTCATAAAAAAGTCATACTATAGCATGTCGTCATAAAAAAGTCATACTATAGCATGTCGTTAAAAAAAAGTCATACTATAGCATGTCGTCATAAAAAAGTCATACTATAGTATGTTGATAAAAAAAAGTCATACTATAGCATGTCGTCATAAAAAAGTCATACTATAGTATGTCGTCAAAAAAAAGTCATACTATAGCATGTCGTCATAAAAAAGTCATACTATAGCATGTCGTCATAAAAAAGTCATACTATAGCATGTCGTCAAAAAAAAGTCATACTATAGCATGTCGTCAAAATAAAGTCATACTATAGCATGTCGTCAAAAAAAAGTCATACTATAGTATGTTGATAAAAAAGTCATACTATAGCATGTTGATAAAAAAAAGTCATACTATAGTATGTTGATAAAAAAAGTCATACTATAGCATGTCGTGAAAAAAAAGTCATACTATAGTATGTCGTCAAAAAAAAGTCATACTATAGCATGTCGTCAAAAAAAAGTCATACTATAGTATGTTGATAAAAAAAAGTCATACTATAGCATGTCATCATAAAAAAGTCATACTATAGCATGTCGTCATAAAAAAGTCATACTATAGTATGTCGTCAAAAAAAAGTCATACTATAGCATGTCGTCATAAAAAAGTCATACTATAGCATGTCGTCATAAAAAAGTCATACTATAGCATGTCGTCAAAAAAAAGTCATACTATAGCATGTCGACATAAAAAAGTCATACTATAGTATGTCGTCAAAAAAAAGTCATACTATAGCATGTCGTCAAAAAAAAGTCATACTATAGCATGTCGTCATAAAAAAGTCATACTATAGCATGTCGTCAAAAAAAAGTCATACTATAGCATGTCGTCAAAAAAAAGTCATACTATAGCATGTCGTCAAAATAAAGTCATACTATAGCATGTCGTCAAAAAAAAGTCATACTATAGTATGTTGATAAAAAAGTCATACTATAGCATGTTGATAAAAAAAGTCATACTATAGTATGTTGATAAAAAAAGTCATACTATATCATGTCATCATAAAAAAGTCATACTATAGCATGTCGTGAAAAAAAAGTCATACTATAGTATGTTGTCAAAAAAAAGTCATACTATAGCATGTCGTCAAAAAAAAGTCATACTATAGCATGTCGTCATAAAAAAGTCATACTATAGTATGTCGTCAAAAAAAAGTCATACTATAGCATGTCGTCATAAAAAAGTCATACTATAGTATGTCGTCAAAAAAAAGTCATACTATAGCATGTCGTCATAAAAAAGTCATACTATAGTATGTCGTCAAAAAAAAGTCATACTATAGCATGTCGTCATAAAAAAGTCATACTATAGTATGTCGTCAAAAAAAAGTCATACTATAGCATGTCGTCATAAAAAAGTCATACTATAGCATGTCGTCATAAAAAAGTCATACTATAGCATGTCGTCATAAAAAAGTCATACTATAGCATGTCGTCAAAAAAAAGTCATACTATAGCATGTCGTCATAAAAAAGTCATACTATAGCATGTCGTCATAAAAAAGTCATACTATAGCATGTCGTCAAAAAAAAGTCATACTATAGCATGTCGTCATAAAAAAGTCATACTATAGCATGTCGTCATAAAAAAGTCATACTATAGCATGTCGTCATAAAAAAGTCATACTATAGCATGTCGTCATAAAAAAGTCATACTATAGTATGTCGTCAAAAAAAAGTCATACTATAGCATGTCGTCATAAAAAAGTCATACTATAGCATGTCGTCATAAAAAAGTCATACTATAGTATGTCGTCATAAAAAAGTCATACTATAGCATGTCGTCATAAAAAAGTCATACTATAGCATGTCGTTAAAAAAAAGTCATACTATAGCATGTCGTCATAAAAAAGTCATACTATAGTATGTTGATAAAAAAAAGTCATACTATAGCATGTCGTCATAAAAAAGTCATACTATAGTATGTCGTCAAAAAAAAGTCATACTATAGCATGTCGTCATAAAAAAGTCATACTATAGCATGTCGTCATAAAAAAGTCATACTATAGCATGTCGTCAAAAAAAAGTCATACTATAGCATGTCGTCAAAATAAAGTCATACTATAGCATGTCGTCAAAAAAAAGTCATACTATAGTATGTTGATAAAAAAGTCATACTATAGCATGTTGATAAAAAAAAGTCATACTATAGTATGTTGATAAAAAAAGTCATACTATATCATGTCATCATAAAAAAGTCATACTATAGCATGTCGTGAAAAAAAAGTCATACTATAGTATGTCGTCAAAAAAAAGTCATACTATAGCATGTCGTCATAAAAAAGTCATACTATAGCATGTCATCATAAAAAAGTCATACTATAGCATGTCGTCATAAAAAAGTCATACTATAGCATGTCGTCCAAAAAAAGTCATACTATAGCATGTCGTCATGAAAAAGTCATACTATAGCATGTCGTCATAAAAAAGTCATACTATAGCATGTCGTCATAAAAAAGTCATACTATAGCATGTCGTTAAAAAAAAGTCATACTATAGCATGTCGTCATAAAAAAGTCATACTATAGCATGTCGTTAAAAAAAAGTCATACTATAGCATGTCATGAAAAAAAAGTCATACTATAGCATGTCGTCAAAAAAAAGTCATACTATAGCATGTCGTCAAAAAAAAGTCATACTATAGCATGTCGTCAAAAAAAAGTCATACTATAGTATGTCATCAAAAAAAAGTCATACTATAGCATGTCGTTAAAAAAAAAGTCATACTATAGCATGTCGTCATAAAAAAGTCATACTATAGCATGTCGTTAAAAAAAAAGTCATACTATAGCATGTCATCAAAAAAAAGTCATACTATAGCATGTCGTTAAAAAAAAAGTCATACTATAGCATGTCGTCATAAAAAAGTCATACTATAGCATGTCGTCATAAAAAAGTCATACTATAGCATGTCGTTAAAAAAAAGTCATACTATAGTATGTCGTCATAAAAAAGTCATACTATAGCATGTCGTCAAAAATAAGTCATACTATAGCATGTCGTCAAAAAAAAGTCATACTATAGCATGTCGTCAAAAAAAAGTCATACTATAGAATGTCGTTAAAAAAAAGTCATACTATAGCATGTCGTCAAAAAAAAGTCATACTATAGCATGTCGTCAAAAAAAAGTCATACTATAGTATGTCATCAAAAAAAAGTCATACTATAGCATGTCGTTAAAAAAAAAGTCATACTATAGCATGTCGTCATAAAAAAGTCATACTATAGCATGTCGTCAAAAAAAAATCATACTATAGCATGTCGTTAAAAAAAAAGTCATACTATAGCATGTCATCAAAAAAAAGTCATACTATAGTATGTCGTCATAAAAAAGTCATACTATAGCATGTCGTTAAAAAAAAGTCATACTATAGTATGTCGTCATAAAAAAGTCATACTATAGCATGTCGTTAAAAAAAAGTCATACTATAGTATGTCGTCATAAAAAAGTCATACTATAGCATGTCGTCATAAAAAAGTCATACTATAGCATGTCGTCATAAAAAAGTCATACTATAGCATGTCGTTAAAAAAAAGTCATACTATAGTATGTCGTCAAAAAAAAGTCATACTATAGCATGTCGTCAAAAAAAAGTCATACTATAGTATGTCGTCAAAAAAAAGTCATACTATAGTATGTCGTCAAAAAAAGTCATACTATAGCATGTCGTCAAAAAAAAGTCATACTATAGCATGTCGTCAAAAAAAAGTCATACTATAGTATGTCATCAAAAAAAAGTCATACTATAGCATGTCGTTAAAAAAAAAGTCATACTATAGCATGTCGTCATAAAAAAGTCATACTATAGCATGTCGTCAAAAAAAAATCATACTATAGCATGTCGTTAAAAAAAAAGTCATACTATAGCATGTCATCAAAAAAAAGTCATACTATAGTATGTCGTCATAAAAAAGTCATACTATAGCATGTCGTTAAAAAAAAGTCATACTATAGTATGTCGTCATAAAAAAGTCATACTATAGCATGTCGTCATAAAAAAGTCATACTATAGCATGTCGTCATAAAAAAGTCATACTATAGCATGTCGTCAAAAAAAAAGTCATACTATAGTATGTTGATAAAAAAAAGTCATACTATAGCATGTCGTCATAAAAAAGTCATACTATAGCATGTCGTCATAAAAAAAGTCATACTATAGTATGTCGTTAAAAAAAAGTCATACTATAGCATGTCGTCATAAAAAAGTCATACTATAGCATGTCGTTAAAAAAAAGTCATACTATAGTATGTCGTTAAAAAAAAGTCATACTATAGTATGTCGTCATAAAAAAGTCATACTATAGCATGTCGTTAAAAAAAAGTCATACTATAGTATGTCGTCATAAAAAAGTCATACTATAGCATGTCGTCATAAAAAAAAGTCATACTATAGTATGTTGATAAAAAAAAGTCATACTATAGCATGTCGTCATAAAAAAGTCATACTATAGCATGTCGTCATAAAAAAAGTCATACTATAGTATGTCGTTAAAAAAAAGTCATACTATAGCATGTCGTCATAAAAAAGTCATACTATAGCATGTCGTTAAAAAAAAGTCATACTATAGTATGTCGTTAAAAAAAAGTCATACTATAGTATGTCGTCATAAAAAAGTCATACTATAGCATGTCGTTAAAAAAAAGTCATACTATAGCATGTCGTCATAAAAAAGTCATACTATAGCATGTCGTCATAAAAAAGTCATACTATAGTATGTCGTCATAAAAAAAAGTCATACTATAGCATGTCGTCATAAAAAAGTCATACTATAGCATGTCGTCATAAAAAAGTCATACTATAGCATGTCGTCATAAAAAAGTCATACTATAGCATGTCGTCATAAAAAAGTCATACTATAGTATGTCGTCATAAAAAAAAGTCATACTATAGTATGTCGTCATAAAAAAAAGTCATACTATAGTATGTCGTCATATAAAAAAGTCATACTATAGCATGTCGTTAAAAAAAAGTCATACTATAGTATGTCGTCATAAAAAAGTCATACTATAGCATGTCGTCAAAAAAAAATCATACTATAGCATGTCGTTAAAAAAAAAGTCATACTATAGCATGTCATCAAAAAAAAGTCATACTATAGTATGTCGTCATAAAAAAGTCATACTATAGCATGTCGTTAAAAAAAAGTCATACTATAGTATGTCGTCATAAAAAAGTCATACTATAGCATGTCGTTAAAAAAAAGTCATACTATAGTATGTCGTCATAAAAAAGTCATACTATAGCATGTCGTCATAAAAAAGTCATACTATAGCATGTCGTCATAAAAAAGTCATACTATAGCATGTCGTTAAAAAAAAGTCATACTATAGTATGTCGTCAAAAAAAAGTCATACTATAGCATGTCGTCAAAAAAAAGTCATACTATAGCATGTCGTTAAAAAAAAGTCATACTATAGCATGTCGTCAAAAAAAAGTCATACTATAGCATGTCGTTAAAAAAAAGTCATACTATAGCATGTCGTCAAAAAAAAGTCATACTATAGCATGTCGTTAAAAAAAAGTCATACTATAGTATGTCGTCAAAAAAAAGTCATACTATAGCATGTCGTCATAAAAAAAGTCATACTATAGTATGTCGTTAAAAAAAAGTCATACTATAGCATGTCGTCATAAAAAAGTCATACTATAGCATGTCGTTAAAAAAAAGTCATACTATAGTATGTCGTTAAAAAAAAGTCATACTATAGTATGTCGTCATAAAAAAGTCATACTATAGCATGTCGTTAAAAAAAAGTCATACTATAGTATGTCGTCATAAAAAAGTCATACTATAGCATGTCGTCATAAAAAAAAGTCATACTATAGTATGTTGATAAAAAAAAGTCATACTATAGCATGTCGTCATAAAAAAGTCATACTATAGCATGTCGTCATAAAAAAAGTCATACTATAGTATGTCGTTAAAAAAAAGTCATACTATAGCATGTCGTCATAAAAAAGTCATACTATAGCATGTCGTTAAAAAAAAGTCATACTATAGTATGTCGTTAAAAAAAAGTCATACTATAGTATGTCGTCATAAAAAAGTCATACTATAGCATGTCGTTAAAAAAAAGTCATACTATAGCATGTCGTCATAAAAAAGTCATACTATAGCATGTCGTCATAAAAAAGTCATACTATAGTATGTCGTCATAAAAAAAAGTCATACTATAGCATGTCGTCATAAAAAAGTCATACTATAGCATGTCGTCATAAAAAAGTCATACTATAGCATGTCGTCATAAAAAAGTCATACTATAGCATGTCGTCATAAAAAAGTCATACTATAGTATGTCGTCATAAAAAAAAGTCATACTATAGTATGTCGTCATAAAAAAAAGTCATACTATAGTATGTCGTCATATAAAAAAGTCATACTATAGCATGTCGTTAAAAAAAAGTCATACTATAGTATGTCGTCATAAAAAAGTCATACTATAGCATGTCGTCAAAAAAAAATCATACTATAGCATGTCGTTAAAAAAAAAGTCATACTATAGCATGTCATCAAAAAAAAGTCATACTATAGTATGTCGTCATAAAAAAGTCATACTATAGCATGTCGTTAAAAAAAAGTCATACTATAGTATGTCGTCATAAAAAAGTCATACTATAGCATGTCGTTAAAAAAAAGTCACACTATAGTATGTCGTCATAAAAAAGTCATACTATAGCATGTCGTCATAAAAAAGTCATACTATAGCATGTCGTCATAAAAAAGTCATACTATAGCATGTCGTTAAAAAAAAGTCATACTATAGTATGTCGTCAAAAAAAAGTCATACTATAGCATGTCGTCAAAAAAAAGTCATACTATAGTATGTCGTCAAAAAAAAGTCATACTATAGTATGTCGTCAAAAAAAGTCATACTATAGCATGTCGTCAAAAAAAAGTCATACTATAGCATGTCGTCAAAAAAAAGTCATACTATAGTATGTCATCAAAAAAAAGTCATACTATAGCATGTCGTTAAAAAAAAAGTCATACTATAGCATGTCGTCATAAAAAAGTCATACTATAGCATGTCGTCAAAAAAAAATCATACTATAGCATGTCGTTAAAAAAAAAGTCATACTATAGCATGTCATCAAAAAAAAGTCATACTATAGTATGTCGTCATAAAAAAGTCATACTATAGCATGTCGTTAAAAAAAAGTCATACTATAGTATGTCGTCATAAAAAAGTCATACTATAGCATGTCGTCATAAAAAAGTCATACTATAGCATGTCGTCATAAAAAAGTCATACTATAGCATGTCGTCAAAAAAAAAGTCATACTATAGTATGTTGATAAAAAAAAGTCATACTATAGCATGTCGTCATAAAAAAGTCATACTATAGCATGTCGTCATAAAAAAAGTCATACTATAGTATGTCGTTAAAAAAAAGTCATACTATAGCATGTCGTCATAAAAAAGTCATACTATAGCATGTCGTTAAAAAAAAGTCATACTATAGTATGTCGTTAAAAAAAAGTCATACTATAGTATGTCGTCATAAAAAAGTCATACTATAGCATGTCGTTAAAAAAAAGTCATACTATAGTATGTCGTCATAAAAAAGTCATACTATAGCATGTCGTCATAAAAAAAAGTCATACTATAGTATGTCGTTAAAAAAAAGTCATACTATAGCATGTCGTCAT
Source organism: Lepturacanthus savala (assembly GCA_030544235.1). Classification (NCBI taxonomy): domain Eukaryota; kingdom Metazoa; phylum Chordata; class Actinopteri; order Scombriformes; family Trichiuridae; genus Lepturacanthus; species Lepturacanthus savala. Next base: position 3,211,380 of record CM060470.1, on the reverse strand, counting down.
AAAAAAGTCATACTATAGCATGTCGTTAAAAAAAAGTCATACTATAGTATGTCGTTAAAAAAAAGTCATACTATAGTATGTCGTCATAAAAAAGTCATACTATAGCATGTCGTTAAAAAAAAGTCATACTATAGCATGTCGTCATAAAAAAGTCATACTATAGCATGTCGTCATAAAAAAGTCATACTATAGCATGTCGTCATAAAAAAGTCATACTATAGTATGTCGTCATAAAAAAGTCATACTATAGTATGTCGTCATAAAAAAAAGTCATACTATAGCATGTCGTCATAAAAAAGTCATACTATAGCATGTCGTCATAAAAAAGTCATACTATAGCATGTCGTCATAAAAAAGTCATACTATAGTATGTCGTCATAAAAAAAAGTCATACTATAGTATGTCGTCATAAAAAAAAGTCATACTATAGTATGTCGTCATATAAAAAAGTCATACTATAGCATGTCGTCATAAAAAAGTCATACTATAGCATGTCATGAAAAAAAAGTCATACTATAGCATGTCATGAAAAAAAAGTCATACTATAGCATGTCATGAAAAAAAAGTCATACTATAGCATGTCATGAAAAAAAAGTCATACTATAGCATGTCATCATAAAACAGTCATACTAATGTCGTGATAGATGTATTTTTCTTTATTTTGATGTCATATATTTTTATTGACACGTTTATTGTTGTGTCAATAACATCTGTATTTTATTGTTTTGTTTTACTATTGTGTCAATATCCGTGTAATTAGTAAACAGCAGATTTACAGGCTTAATTAGCAAAGCTACTTGTTGGAATTGTAAATCGACCCAATTGTTTGATTAGACGGAGGCTGATGTGCCAGACGCAGGTTGCCAGGCAACCAGCGGAGAATCCAGGAAGTCACAGCGGTAGGTGGAATTTATTAGGTCTGGATGACTTGGACAGAGGCAGGCTAGCTGTTTCCACCTGATCCCAGTCTTTATGCTAAGCTAAAGCTAACTGATGGCACAGATCTACCAGAGAGGAACGGAGAAGTGTGAGAATATGAGCTGGAACATGCACACATGCATGCATAGACATACAAATAGCATGGATGTGTGTGTGAGCATCAGTTATTTAATGATTCAATGCAAATCCCCAGTTATTCCTTAGAAATCCAAACAGAAAGATGGTAAAACTGTCATTCTAATGCACTTTTAAGCATAAAAAGGGCACTTTAGACATTTAAAAGGGCATTCTAATGCACGTTTAAGCATTAAAAGGATAAAAAGGGCTCTTTAGACATTTAAAAGGGCATTCTAATGCACTTTTAAGCATAAAGGGGGCACTTTAGACTTTTAAAAGGTCATTCTCATGCTTGAAAGGGTATTCTAATGCACTCTTAAGCATGAAAGGGCATTTTAGACATTTAAAAGGGCACTTTCAAATATAAAAAGGGCACTTTAGACATTTAAAAGGGCATTCTAAAGCACTTTTAAGCATAAAAAGGGCACTTTAGATATTTAAAAGGGCATTCTAATGCACTTTTAAGCATAAAAAGGGCACTTTAGACAGTTAAAAAGGCATTTTAATGCACCTTTAAGCATAAAAGGGCACTTTAGCCATTTAAAATTGCATTCTAATGCACTTTTAAGCATAAAAAGGGCACTTTAGACATTTAAAATTGCATTCTAATGCACCTTTAAGCATAAAAGGGCACTTTAGCCATTTAAAATTGCATTCTAATGCACTTTTAAGCATAAAAAGGGCACTTTAGATATTTAAAAGGGCATTCTAATGCATGTTTATGCATAAAAAGGGCACTTTAGACATTTAAAAGGGCATTCGAATGCATGTTTAAGCATAAAAAGGGTACTATAGCCATTTAAAAGGGCATTTTAATGCACTTATAAGCATAAAAATGGCACTTTAATGCACTGTTTAACCATAAAATGCATGTTTAAGCATAAAAAGGGCACTTTAGATCTTTAAAAGGGCATTCTAATGCATGTTTAAACATAAAAAGGGCACTTTAGACATTTAAAAGGGCATTCTAATGCACTTATAAGCATAAAAAGGGCACTTTAATGCACTGTTTAACCATAAAAAGGGCATTCTAATGCACCTTTAAGCATAAAAAGGGCACTTTAGACATTTAAAAGGGCATTCTCATGCTTAAAAGGGCATTCTAATGCATGTTTAAGCTTAAAAGGGGCACTTTAGCCATTTAAAAGGGCATTCTAATTCCCTTATAAGCATAAAAAGGGCACTTCTTACACACTTACACATTTAAAAGGACATTCTCGTGCTTAAAAGGGCATTCGAATGCATTTTTAGGCATAAAAGGGGCACTTTAGCCATTTATAAGGGCATTCTAATTCCCTTATAAGCATAAAAAGGGGACTTTCTTACACATATATACATTTAAAAGGGCATTTTAATGCACGTTTTGACCTTTAAAAGGGCCCTTTATGGTGCATTTTTAACAAACATGCATTTTTTAAACATGCACAAGTTAAATCTACACAACTGATCACATATTCAGACTAAACTCTATTTTAATAAAGTACAATTCATATTTATTCTGCCTCCTGGAAGTTTCTATAAACCGTGATTAGATTATAGAAGGGAAACTGGGTTTTTCATGTGTGTGTGAGAGAAGGCGACTGTATTGCTGCTTTTGGAAGAAACAAAAAAAACACAAATAGTCCATCATGTTTATTTAAAAAGAAAGTGTACAGTAGCATCGACAGGAAAACAAGCAGCTACAGCATCTCATAAGGAGAAACATCAGCTTTTTATCGCCGTTCTAAAACCAGAGGACGTCCTGATGGAGTCTGAAACGAAGGTTAATTTGGTGTCGTTCAGTGTCGAGCAGCTTCTTCTGAAGGAGAAAAAGCGCAGCCATAACTCCATCAGCACGTTCTGCCGCTCCTACTTAACAGCGGAAGCAGGAAAATGAGGCCGAGCGACTCGGAGCAGAGCGAGAATGTGCTTTAAAACGGGAGGAAAATGATTTACAGGTATGAGAATCCCATTAGAGTGCGCTAATTGTTTCCACACCATTAGTGACAGTTATCTAATGAAGGAGATTTAAGCGGCCGCTGTAGTATATCACATCTCCTGGAGGAGAAGATGGTTTTTAGCCTTTTCCACCTGCAGCAGATCCTTTCTACAGGAAGTCCTGTATTTAAAAAACAAGCTTTAACATTCAAAACTTAGAGATTTACAGAAACTTGTAAAAACACAAGCATAAAGAAGCTGATTGAATCTAATCTTACATTTAAAACAATGTAGAATGAAATGGTTTTACATGTTCAGGGAATATATAATATATACATGTCAGCTAGCAGCTTCACTAATGCAGGTGAGAGAAAAGGTGATTTTGTGGTTTTAACGTATTAAATCAAGCATCTTCTCTAAAAATATCCATTAAAACAACAGGAACAGTGGTCAGAGAATAGGAGGCAGGAGCAGAAACAGCTGATTATTATTATTCTGATGATGAAGATGAAGATGATGAATTTCACTTGCTGCTCTCCTCCAGCTCCTTCTTCAAGCTGCAGATTAGAAAACAGAAGCTCAGTGAGATTCTAGGATGTAAGAATATCAAATATTAACAAAAAGAAAAGGAAAACGATGGAAAATATATTTCTAAAAATGTAATTTTTAAAAATATATAGAACAGAAAAGGACATTTTTTTAAAATAAATAAGTAGAATATTTTAAAAAATGTAAAAGCAGGAAATATATTTTTTTAAATAGAATATTTAAAAATAATGTAAAGGACATTTTTTAAAATAAATAAGTATATACAATTATTTTTTAATGTAAAAGTGGTATATAAGTATATTTTTTAAAAATAGAATATTTAAAAATAATGTAATTTTTAAAAATATAACAGAAAAGGCCTTTTTTAAATAAATAAGTATATAAAATATTTTTAAAAAATGTAAAAGCTGGAAATATATTTTTTAAAATAGAATATTTAAAAATGATGTAATTTTTACAATATAAAAGAAAAGGACAATTTTTAAAATAAAGTATATAAAATATTTTTTTAATGTAAAAGTGGGACAAATATATATATATTTTTAAATGGAATATTTAATATATATATAACAAAAAAGGACTTTTTTAAAGTAAATAAGTATAAAAAATATTTTTTAAAAATGTAAAAGCTGGAAATATATTTATATTTTTAAATAGAATATTTAAAAACAATGTAAATTTTAAAAATATATATAAGGACATTGTTTTAATTAAATAAAAATAAGTCTATGAAATATTAAAACAAAAAAAACAAAAATGTAAAAGTGGGAAATATATATATATTTTTAAAAATTACATTTTTAACAAAAAGACATTTTTAAGTAAATATGTAAAATATTTTATAATTAAATAAAAAATAAATATTTAAAAAATAAAAAAATACAATATTTAAAAAATAATCTAATTTAAAGAATATATAAAAGTAGAGGATATTTTATTTAATAAGTATATAAAATATTAAAACAAAAAAACACAAAAATGTAAAGGTGGGAATTTCTAAAAAATGCAATATTTAAAAAATGTAATTTAAAAATAAGCAAATTATACATTTATAAAGAATTTAAATATTAAAAAGTATAATAAAAAGTGGAAAATATCTATTTTAAAAAGGTCTGGTTTAGTGCAAATTACAATAATTTAAATATATAAAGAATAAATAAAATATTTAGATTGTTGGAAATTGGGAAATATAATGAAAAGGGATGAGCAAATACAAAAAGGATATATATATATTTTTTCATTATAATATATTAAAGCACCTAAATAAAACTGAATATATTTCTAAAACTGGATTTAATCCTTCTAATTAGATGAAATTAGATATTGCTATAATAACCGAGCCGTGCACCTCTTCAGGTAGGCGTGGACGTTGTCGTATCCGTGGTATTTGGCCAGATAAACCAACACTCCTGTAGCGCAGCGACCTTCTCTGGCTCGACAGAAGCTGCAGTTACAGATTCCTCTGCAGGGCGGACACAGCCACTCCTGGAAAACACAGAAACCACCAATAAAAACAGAACCGTGCAGCGACGACAGGACCGAACCACCGCGAAGCCGCGTCCTCACCGCGTTGAGCAGAGCGTCCCGGACCTCCTCTCCGTATCTGTTACGGAGACACGGGCCGCAGAACTGACCTCTGACCCCCACGCACTCCGGGTTACGGCAGTTGGTTTTGGTGTCGGTGGTTTTCTGGCGGCACTGGTGGCAGGTGGAGCCCTGAGGAGGGAAATTCGATGAGAAGATGCAAACTTTATTTATAAAACCGGACGGCGCCCAGCTGTCAGCGGTGGACCTACAGTGGAGCTGTTGTAGACCTTCTCCCTCACGTTGCCACAGATCCTCTGCAGCTCGGCCTCCGTGACGTCCTCCACAGGCCGGACCACGTGGGGGATGGCCTTGGTGCCGTTGAAGGAGCGACGCCGCGGCTGAGAGGAGGAAAATTCGATTAAAAACGTCTGTTTCTGGGGTTTCGTAGGAAGCAGCTGCAGCGGACGTGCGACTCACCGGCTCGTCCACCTCCTCGTAGTAGCGGCTCCTGCGGACCAGGTGCAGCCGGTCCTCGGGATCCTCCTCCTCCTCCTCGTCGGGGGTGGGGCTGGGGGGTCCGTCCACCAGGGTGCGGGACCTCGTGTGGGGGCGGGTGGAACGGTCCGGGTTCCTCCGGAACGCCGCCGGGCCCAGGGAACGTCGAGGAGCCTTCCTCGGCTGCAGGAGTCAGGACGGTGACATTAATACATGAAAACCACAGAACCACAAACTCCTAGAGGGCACTTTAGGGCACGGTTTGACCCCTGTAGGGCATTCAAGCAGACTTTTTAGATTCCTAGGGGGCACTTTAAGGAGGCTCTTTGATTCCTTTGGACCCTAAAGGGCACTTTTGCTGCTGTTGAGCTCACTTATTGACTCCTAGAGGGCATTCAAGCTGACTTTTTAAGCTTTAGGGGGCACTTTAATCATGCTTTTTAGTTCTTGGGCATTATTGCTCACATTCTAGCTTCCATAGGGCACTTTAGCACGCTTTTTGACTCCTATAGGGCACACTTTTAGGCTCCTAGAGGACACTTCTTAGCTCCTAGAAGGCACTTTAGTGGGATTTTTACCTCCAATAGGGCACTTAAGCATGTGCTTTAGCTCCTTACGTTTTAGCTCCTGCCTTCACAACTAAATAGGGCAATTTAACACTTTTTTAGCTCCTAAAGGGCACTTTAGCATGCATTTTGACTCCTATAGGGCACACCTTTTGACTCCCAGAGGGAACATTTGCTGCTTTTTAGTTCTTAGAATACACTTTAGCACACTCAGAAGGAAATTGTAGCTCATAGAGAGCAATTTAACATGCTTTTTTTAGCTCCAAAAGGGCACTTTAGTGGGGTTTTGGGCTCCAATAGGGCACTTTAGCATGCTTTTTAGCTCCTCACTTTTCACCTCCTGTCTTCATAATTAAATAGGGCACTTTAGCATGCTTTTTGACTCCTATAGGGCACACTTTTTGGCTTCCAGGGGGCATTCAAGCTTCCCAGGGGGCACTTTAATCATGCTTTTTAGTTCTTGGGCATTTTTGCTCACATTTTAGCTCCCAGAGGGCACTTTAGCACGCATTTGGACTCTACAGGACACACTTTTTAGCTCCTAGAAGGCACTTTAGCAAGCTTTTTAGCTCCAATAGGGCACTTAAGCATGTGCTTTCGCTCCTCACGTTTTAGCTCCTGCCTTCACAACTAAATAGGGCAATTTAACACACTTTTTTAGCTCCTGAAAGGGCACTTTAGCATACATTCCCACTCCTTTAGGAGGAGTGGGAATGTATGCTGTATGCTCAAGGGGGAAATTTTAGCTCATTGCGCAATTTAACATGCTTTTTTAGCTCCAAAAGGGCACTTTAGTGTGTCTCACTTTTCAAATAGGGTAATTTAGCATGCTTTTTGACTCCTATAGTGCACATTTTTTGGCTTCCAGGGGGCACTTTAAGCATGCTTTTTAGTTCTTGGGCATTTTTGCTCACTTTCTAGCTCCCAGAGGGCACTTTAGCACGCTTTTTGACTCCTATAGGGGACACTTCTTTAGCTCCTAGAAGGCACTTTAACACACTTCCCCCCCCCCATCAGTTGTGCTGTGAGGGCAGTAAATTACCGTATTGGATGCAGACATTGCCATTTGTGCCGGGAACAGTCCGGGGACTTTGTTGAGCTCAGCCATGAGCTTCGCCAGCTGAAACCAAACAGAAGGAGTGAATGAACTGATGGACTTTGACTCGTCCTGGTTCTGGTCTTGTGGTTAAAGGTGGATCTTCTACCATTTCCTTGTTCTCCTTGATATTCAGGGCTCTCTTGCTCATGAAGTTCTCCTCCTCCTCAGAGTCGGACTCGGCAGACGGAGGCTGAGGCAGCGGCTCCGACGCCGGCCTCTTCTTCGTCGACCTGGAGGGAAACGTCATGGCAACCTTCAGGGCGGACGGTTTACGGCCACGTCGCACCGGAGCGGTCACTTTCTGGAGAAAACAACACAGAGAACAGGGTCAAACATGTGGAAACGAGCTAAAAATAAACGTTTGGGGACAATTAACCAAATATACTTTAATTTTATTGAAACATCTTATTCCAGTGGCTGATAATTTGGCTCTTATCTTCCTGATTTTGGTCAAATTTAGGCTTTTTAATCTAAATTTTGGGAAAAAGGAATTAGATAAATCATCTTATTACTGCACTAAATAGAAGATAATGAGCAAATTGCACTTAATATTCCTGTAATGGGACTATATCGCTGGCCTTCTGGACGATATATCAGTTTAACATGGTAATAAATAGATTCTATTGATGCTGGACTATATCGATTCAGTCTATAACAGCAGTTGAATTGGTTTAATTTGGGATGTTTGGATTTTTTTAACTAAAAAAACCCACGAATCAAAGTTAAAATGATTTATAATGCATTTCTTTACATAAAAAGCAAGCTAGAAATGTGTAGGGGTTAATTCCACCTTCATTTTTACTGGTCTGACCCACTTCAGGTCTCATTTTTCTGGATTTATCCCATGAATTAAACTGATTTGGATCATTTCCCGTCCTCTAAACTCACCATGGCGTTCATCCTGCTGTTGATGACGTTAAACCCGCTGCAGGAATCTTCCTCTGAAGCAGCAAACGCCTTCGTTTTCTCTGCCGTTCTCCTCGTCTGTCGCACGCTTCCTCTCTGAAACGCAAAAAATAAATCATGAGTTCCAAAGACGCGACAAAATTCACCATCAGGATCCGATTCGCGGGTTAAATATCGTTACCGTGGCGGCGAAGCCTCCGTCGGATGCGAAGCTGTCGCAGCTGTCGTCGGAGGAGGAAGAGGAGGATGTTTCCATGGGAACCAGCTGGACGCTACGGAAACGCCTCAAACTCATCCTGGTGGGCGGAGCCTGGACGGCGTGTTTCTGTGGAACAGGAAGACAATAAAAGACAAACTAATCAGATATAAAAAGGTTGTTTTAGAGTCAAAAGCTGTGATTTTTGGCCGTTTTCGGCTCTATTTTAAGTCCGTACTAGTTCCTGATTAATAAATTAGTTAATTCTCGACTTTAGTTTTTATTCTTGCATAAAAACTTATCGTTTCTATAAAAGTTGTGCACTGAAATCTGATTTTAAGGAAATCTAAATTGCATTATCTGCCAGAAAAAAAGCTTAAATGACGCCCAGTTCCATTTTGCACTATTTGTTCTTAAAATAAAAAAGGGGAAAATGTTTTTAAGCAACTTTAATTTCAAGCCAAGAGACTTTTAAGTAACTTTATGATAAGAGGACACGCCCAGGTTTAAAGTAGGTCATGCAAATGTTGCTCAACACTATAAATAACCTGCATTTTCACTTCTATTATAATGCAGCATGTGAATTAATGAAGCATCAAATCTAAATGACTTATTATAGATGTAGCTGCAAGTTTTAAATGCATTATCTGCTAAAGCTTTCTTTACTTTTTGCACAAATATCTTAATAATAATGTACAAAATGTTATATATTTATATTATTTTGCATGCAACCAAGTCTTCAAGCATTTAAATCACTGTAATTTCCCTCATTACTATAATTAACATTAATCTCAGTCATGCAAAACTCAACAAACACGTTAATTCTCGCTCCATTTTCTGTTTTTCGAGGCTCTAAACTGTTGATTCAAGCTGTAAAAGCGTTAAAAAGCGTCAGATTTAACCGTTAAAATGTGTTTTTAACAGACTAGAACAGAAAAAGGTGAATATTCTGTTACCTGGGAGCGGGTTGAAGGCATTTTTCTTGCTGAACTTCGGCCGATAGACAGATCCGCAGCGTGCGCGTGCAGCAGCAGAACAAAGCGTCTCGTGCAGCTGCAGCAGGACCCAGCCGTTCATTTCCCGCGCCAACGGAAAGTCCTGGAAGATGCGTAAAAACCTACTAAACCGGAAGTGTTAAATAAAAATAAAAATAACACATATTCTGTAAGTTATTTAAACTAAAATCTAAATAGTATTATTATAATATAATATCTTTATTTATATTTCGTATATATTTAATTTATTAAAACTTTATTGACTATTTATTTTTATGCATCTTTCAGGACTTGAAGCTGCGCGTTTTCCAGCTTCTTCTCGTGGCGCGAATATTTTCCTACTTTGCATACAAGGCGCCAAAAAATGGAAGGATGTCCAAGTTTTTCACAGGTCAAAGGTCATGTTGAGTATTTATGTCCTTACTCTTAAGAAGTACTCATTAGTACTTTGCTTAAGTACAAATAGAAATACTTTATTATAAGTAAAAGTCCTGCAGATAAAATCCTATTAAAGTAATATACACATTTTTAATTGTAATGCAATAACTTAAAAAATCTTAACACATAAAAATATCTTGTTTTTGGTCCAATTAGTCCAATATTGAGTAGAATTATCGTAGATAATTTTGATTATTTCAAGTATTTTCTTGATTTCAGTCAATTTAATCTTCAATGTTATCTCAAATCAAGACCAAATTGACCCAAATCAGGAAAAAAATCTGAAATAACTTAATTATCTGCCAGTGGAATAAGAAAAATCTACTCAATATTGAGTAGAATTATCTTATTTCAAGTGTTTTTTTCCCTGATTTGGGTCAATTTGGTCTTGTTTTAAGAAAACTAGACTATCCTTTTCTAAAATAAGATAAAAATAGGGGGGGAAAGTCAAGAAGCTATAGACGATTTCATTATATTATATTAAATATGTTTAATAAACAGTCTCAATACTAATTAATCAGTGCATGAGCAGCAAGTTATGGTCATTATTTGGTTTTCAGAGAAACAGATTCAAATAATTTACCCTTTATTAAGATATATATATATATATATATATATATATATATATATATATATATATATATATATATATATATATATGCACGATTCCTGCAAATGCTGCAAGGAAAAGTATTAAAAATGAATTTGATCATTTCCAGGTCTGAGTGTTTTGGGAATTTCTAAAGATGAGTGGAAAACGTGGTGGTTCAGGTCTGATAGACGCGTAATTCCAGCTTTTATGTTGTTGTGTTGTGTGATGGATGATGATCAGTGATGCTGTTATTACCCGTCAGCCTGCTTCATATCACACAGACGCACAAATCTACTCCAGGCAACACCAAAGAGTCTGGAAAAAGCTGGAATTTTAGAATGGAAAGCATGGAAAGCAATCACCCACACTGATTAAATACTATAAATTAATTAAATGAGGTGGAAATATCTGGTTTTTGGCCCAATTAGTCCAATATTTAGTTGAATTATCTGATTCCACTGCCAAATAATTTAGCTTATTTCATTTTTTTGGCTTGATTTTAGTCAATCGAATGTTTTTTTTTCTTAAAACAAAACCAAATTGACCCAAATCAAGAAAAATACTTGAAATAAGCTAAATTATCAGCCAGTAGAATAAGATAATTCTACTAAATATTGGACTAAATGTACCAAAAATAGATTATAAAACTGTAAAAACCTCGTATCAGGGAAAATATCTTGTATTTGGCCCAATTAATCCAATATTTAGTTGAATTATTTGATTCCACTGCCAAATAATTTAGCTTATTTCATTTTTTTTTGCTTGATTTTAGTCAATCGAATGTTTTTTTTTTAAAGAAAATTGACCCAAATCAGGAAAAAATTAGTTGAAAAGATTAAATTGAGTAAAACTAAGAAAAATACTTGAAATAAAATAAATTATCAGCCACTGGAATAAGATAATTCTACTCAGATTTGGACTAATTATACCAAAAATAGATTATAAAACTGCAAAAACTTAAATCTAATCAGGGAAAATATCTTGTATTTGGTACATTTAGTCCAATATTGAGTATCTTATTTCATTTTTTGGTCTTCTTTTAAAAAGATATTTCTTAGATTTTCTTAAAACAAAACCAAATTGACTTAAATCAAGAAAAATACTTGAAATAAGCTAAATTATCAGCCAGCAGAATAAGATAATTCTACTAATATTGGATTAAATGTACTAAAAATAGATTTAAAACTGCAAAAACTTGAATCTAATCAGGGAAAATATCTTGTATTTGGTACAATTCGTATATTATATAGTATATTATAGTATATAGTATATTATAGTATCCAATATTGAGCAGAATAATGGCAGATAATTTATCTTATTTCACTTTTTTCTTCATTTTAGTCAATTTAATCCTTTCTTTAATAGAAATATTAGTCAAATTTTCTTAAAACAAGACCAAATTGACTTAAATCAGAAAAAATACTTGAAAAAGCTAAATTATCAGCCAGTAGAATAAGATAATTCTACTTAATATTGGACTAAATGTACTAAAAATGGATTATAAAACTGCAAAAACCTCTTATCAGGGAAAATATCTTGTATTTGGTTCATTTAGTCCAATATTGAGCAGAATAATGGCAGATAATTTATCTTATTTCTTCATTTTGGTCAATTTAATCATTTCTTTATAAAAATATTAGTCTTATTTTCTTAAAACAAGACTAAATTGACCCAAATCAGGAAAAATACTTGAAAAAGCTAAATTATCAGCCAGTAGAATAAGATAATTCTACTTAATATTGGACTAAATGTACTAAAATCAAGATATTTTCAGCTGATAAGGACAAATATATTAGTATAAATATGCTGCATATTCAAAAAATGATGCTAATTGTGTGTGTGTGTGTGTGTGTGTGTGTGTGTGTGTGTGTGTGTGTGTGTGTGTGTGTGTGTGTGATTCCAAAAGGACAAAAGGTGAAATGTTCACTTCATAAAAATGATTTTCACTCCTTTTCTTTAGTTTACGGCTTGAATAAAAACTTTTATTGAAGTTAAAGGTCCAATATTGGAGAAAGTCAAAATCTTTGCCTTAAAATGAGCTGTCAGGACTTCTGTGAAGTTGTGATGTCACTATGTAGTCACCGTTCTAATCAGCCAATCAGAGGAGAGGTCATTAATATTAATGACACAGAACAACCTGAGGAGATTTAAAATATATTTAAATTATTTCACCACAAATATATCTTGTTAAAGTTATGACAGATCCAAATAAAACCCAGAGACGTGTCAAATATCAGAGATTTATATAAAGGAGCCACTGCAACATGAATTTAATAATTAAAAACACATTAAATGGAATCTTAACGGGTGAAAATAGCGAATTATCTTATTTCACTGGCAGATAATTTAGCTAATTTAATATGTTTTTTAAAGAAAATATGACTTGTTTTCTTAAAACAAGACCAAATTGACCAAAATCAGGAAAAAAAACTTGAAATATCTTAAATTATCTACCAATAATAATAATAATCTGCCTGTATTCAATAGAAATGTAGGAGTTTAAGGAGATATTTCATGTTTAAATGAGGGTGTGTTGGACTGTTCCATAGTCTTAAACTCCACTAATCATGTACAAATATAGTGAAGCTATACATCAAATTAAACAGGAGAAACTCCACTACAAGCACATATAAGTCATATTTACACACACCAAACACAACTCCAACACCAAGCTAATTAATTAACAAATATGAAAATCGGTATACGATCATAAAGCCAACCCACTCGCCACATTTTGATGGCTAGCGCTCTGATACTTCATGCTACACAAACAAATGACATCTCATATGAAAGCTGAGACTGTGACGAGTCCAACGGTACCATCAGTGTAGCTTTATGACAAAAACTCAGTAAACTAGCAGCCAAAAAACACTACAGTAAAAAGTTGCTTGTTTGAAGCGACGAACAAAAAATGTGTTTTTTTGTTGCTGTTTTGGGATGAAAATGTTTATTTGAGATCAATAAATGGTCGTTTAGTGTCGACCAACATCTCTGTGTTTATTCCAGACATACCTACTGACTATGGGGATGTCCTAAACATAAAAAAGGGCTGGAGGTCAAGGGTTAAGACCAAACAGCGGCACCTATGAGCAGGTTTCAGCCTCACGATTCCCCTGAATTTCTTGATTTTCCCTCAGAAACAGCATTTTTAACGTCTAATTTGATGTTTAATTGGGATTAAAGTCCAGGGATTTGGTTGGCTGCTCCAGAACTTTCATTTTATTGGTCTGGAACCAAGATACTGCTGGTTTACTGTGTGTTTGGGCTCGTTGAAACTCTATTTCTAGGGCATTTCCTCTTCGACATAAGGGAAATGACCTCTTAAAGTACTTTGATATAGGCAAACTGATCCATGAGGCCTTGTATGTGATAAATAGACCCGATCACCACAGTGAGAGGAATAAATTTAAACTGTGTTCAGCTTCTCTTTAGGCCAGTTGACATGTTCTTTGGCAAAAGCACGAAAACAAGGGATCATGGATCAGTTTGCCTATATCAGAATCCTCAGAGATGTTGTTTCTGAGGTAAAAACCAAGAAATTCAGATGAATTTTAGGTTGAAATACCTGTTTAGTGGAAAAATACTTCAGTAAAGTACCTTTAAAATTGCACTGAAGTGCAGTTAATTAGCTTGGTGTTGGAGTTGTGTTTGGTTTTTCCTAATTTTCCGTAAACATTGACATGTTTTTCTACACATGTTGATTCAGGAGATAAAACTCATCAAAATAACATTATAATAAAGATTCTACAGATCCTCTGCGTGCGTTAGCTCCTCCCCGCCGCTCCTCTTCCTCCTCTCCCTCCTCTCCTCTGCCGACCTCTGACCTGCGACCTGCTGTCCTGTCGGTTTAACCTCTTCTGTCGCTCCACTTTGACCCAGCCTCCCTCGCCTCCTCTCGCCTCCTCTTTCTCCTCGCCGGGGTTTTCCGTCACGGACAAAATCCCGGGGATGGCGGGCGGGTAGCCGCCGTAGCTGCAGGCCCGCGGCCGCCCCGGCTGCCGTGAACCTCTGCCGCTGCGGCCGTGGACGTAGCCCCCTCTGCTCCCTCCTCCGAAGCTGTAGCGGCGGTGGTCGTGGTCGCTCTCCGACGCCGTGCTGCAGGGGCTGCTGCCCTTTGACCCCAGCCGGACCGGGCCGGAGATGGGCGAGCCGCTGCGGGGGTCCACGGCGCGGCTCGGCGAGCGGCGCACGGCGGCGGCGTAGGAGGAGAAGCGGCTCTCGTGCACCGACAGGAACTGAGGCAGCGTGAGGGCGTCGGTGATGGCGAGGGCCGACAGGGCGGCGGACGGCGGCGTCGGTTTCTGGGTCGTCAGATGTTTCTGCCTCACGTTGGAAATCCAGGTGGGATCTATGTCTAAAACTGAGGATACGCATCAGTACAAAGGAGTTAATTACACTAGTAAATACAATAGAGGTCAAAGGTCAAAGGAGAATTACCTCTCCACTCATAATAGAATAGAATTTAAATATATGCTGATGCAGAAATAATGTTATATATATATTAACATCCTGCAGGGGCCACAGAAAATGAGGTGGCGGCCCAGATTTGGGCCCCGGGCCTTGGGTTGGACCACATATGGTCTAGACCATTGGGTTCTGCATAGATACATGCATCCATTATCTAATAATACACACACTGGATGGTATATATATAAATCTAGAAGGTTTTTATTGGAACTGTAGGTTTTTGGTATAAAAACTAGTCCAATATCGAGTAGAATTATCTTATTCTACTGGCAGATAACTTAGCTTAGCTTAAGTTTTAGTGAATTTAATCATTTTTAAGTAAATGTTATCTACTTAATATTGGATTAATAGCACCAAAAACAAGATATTTGTTATAATTTCAGTTTTTGCAGTGCAGTACTGCACTTCAGTGCAATTTTAAAGGTACTTTACTGAAGTATTTTTCCACTAAACAGGTATTTCAACCTAAAATTCATCTGAATTTCTTGGTTTTTACCTCAGAAACACCATCTCTGAGGATTTTGATATAGGCAAACTGATCCATGATCCCTTGTCTTCGTGCTTTTGCCAAAGAACACGTCAACTGGCCTAAAGAGAAGCTGAACACAGTTTAAATTTATTCCTCTCACTGTAGTGATCGGGTCTATTTATCACATACAAGGCCTCATGGATCAGTTTGCCTATATCAACATACTTTAAGAGGTAATTTCCCTTGAAATGCTGTAGAAATAGAGTTTCAACGACCCCAAACACACAGTAAACCAGCAGTATCTTGGTTCCAGACCAATAAAATGAAAGTTCTGGAGCAGCCAACCAAATCCCTGGACTTTAATCCCAATTAAACGTCAAATTAGACGTTAAAAATGCTGTTTCTGAGGGAAAATCAAGAAATTCAGGGGAATCGTGAGGCTGAAACCTGCTCATAGGTGCCGCTGTTTGGTCTTAACCCTTGACCTCCAGCCCTTTTTTAGGTCTAGGACATCCCCATAGTCAGTAGGGTATGTCTGGAATAATCACAGAGATGTTGGTCGACACTAAACGACCATTTATTGATCTCAAATAAACATTTTCATCCCAAAACAGCAACAAAAAAACACATTTTTTGTTCGTCGCTTCAAACAAGCGACTTTTTACTGTAGTGTTTTTTGGCTGCTAGTTTACTGAGTTTTTGTCATAAAGCTACACTGATGGTACCGTTGGACTCGTCACAGTCTCAGCTTTCATATGAGATGTCAGTTGTTTGTGTAACATGAAGTATCAGAGCGCTAGCCATCAAAATGTGGCGAGTGGGTCGGCTTTATGATCGTATAGCGATTTTCATATTTGTTAATTAATTAGCTTGGTGTTGGAGTTGTGTTTGGTGTGTGTAAATATGACTTATATGTGCTTGTAGTGGAGTTTCTCCTGTTTAATTTGATGTATAGCTTGACTATATTTATACATGATTAGTGGAGTAATCTCTAAAATCTAAAGCTACTTCACTTCAGTATTTTTCATCCCACAGGTTCTAGACACCAACCGGAGTTGGAGCAGCTCCTGAGGTTCCACTCCACGTCTCCTGCAGCCGTCTCGATGAGCAGCTCCACGTTCTTGATGCTGTCTCGTCCACCGCTGAGACTCCAGGTCACGGAGCCGCTGTGTCTGGTCGACTTCGGAGACCTGACGTCGCTCTATAGCGTCGAGAAATAAAGGAGAAAAAAAAAAAACCCTGATTTAAATGTGTTTATCGGCTGATTGACGGCGACTGTGACGCCTCCGTGACTCACCTCGTAATTGACTGTGTAGTCCAGTCTCTGGTTCTGCTGCAGGCCCACGATCCACTTGTCCATCACGAACGGCGGCTGCAACGACATCGCCGCATTAAGAGGAAGAACATCTGTGCGGAGCAGCCACAACAGGAGTTAATGCAGCTATTAAAAACACGGAGGGGAATTAAAGCACCTTAGTCATCCGCTGGATCTCCACGTCCTGTCGGTTGGGATTAAACGCCACATCTTTGATGTAGGTGACTGCAACGTCGTCTCCGTCCAGCTCCAGGTACATTTTCCATTTGCAGTCCTTTAAAAAAAGGAAAAAAGTTAATAATGAGACGCTGTGCACACACAAAAAAGTTGATAATTGCTTCTATTCTGTGGTGAGAAGTTGGGATATTGTTGTAAATGAACCAACAGCACAACCTAGAGGTGGTTTCAGGGTAGTGGCCACAAAAATTCACTATGCTGTTATTTCATTTAAGGGTTTTTTTCCTATTTGGGCTGAGTTTTAATGAAATAAGTAAAAGTTCCCGTTGATTTTTACTAATAGTGAATAGTTGAATGTTTTATTACCACGGAAAAATGTGTGTGAGTCTGTCAAAATGTCAGAAAAGGGAGAAATATTATTAAGATTGACATGAAAATAATAAAAAAAACAGGTTGAAGCAGCTTCAGGGAACAGGAAACGTGACTAAAACTTACAAAATAAATGCAAAAATGCATTAAAACATTAATCCCAGGGTTATTTTTATATATTTATCAGTTTTCCTGCTATAAATATGAATAAATAATAATAAACCTGGACTTAAAATAAATCTCCAACATGTAAAATACTTTATTTAAAACCTAAAACAAGAACAAATTGGCCCAAATCAGGGAAAAACCTGAAATAAGCTAAATTATCTACAGTAATTAATAAGATAAGAGGTCAAAGGTCAATTATTTATCCTATAAATCCCACTGAGGATCATTATAGAACATGAAGAATATATTCTATAATAAATAAGAGACACAAACGGATTAAATCTGAATTAAATATCTAAATAATCTGGATATTGATGATATATTTTATTCTCTATTATTATTTATTAGCTAGAGAGTGGGAGAGAGTATTTTATTCTATTTTTATTTATTTTATTCTACTTGATGTCTTATTGGTTGTTTGCCAATAAATAAAATGTATTATTCTTATTATATATAGATGCTGTAACAGTAACATGATACAAATACTTTATTTAAAACCTAAAACAAGAACAAATCGGCCCAAATCAGGGAAAAACTTGAAATAAGCTAAATTATCTAGTGTATTTTATTCTATTTTTTATTTATTTTATTTTATTCTACTTGATGTCTTGTTGATTTATTCTGTTTCTTGTATTGTCTAAACCCTACTGCCAATAAATAAAATATTATATATAATATATAATAATATATATATAATATAATTATTCTTATTATATATTGATGCTGTAACAGTAACATACTGATAAAAATACTTTATTTAAAACCTAAAACAAGAACAAATTGGCCCAAATCAGGGAAAAACTTGAAATAAGCTAAATTATCTACAATAATTAATAAGATAAGAGGTCAAAGGTCAATTATTTGTCCATAAAATCATATATATATATATATATATATATATACATAATTAATCTTATTATATATAGATGCTGTAACAGTAACATGATACAAATACTTTATTTAAAACCTAAAACAAGAACAAATTGGCCCAAATCAGGCAAAAACTTGAAATAAGCTAAATTATCTACAGTAATTAATAAGATAAGAGGTCAAAGGTCAATTATTTGTCCATAAAATCCTATAAATCCATCGAATAGAGAGTGCCGAGAGTGTATTTTATTCTATTTTTCATTTATTTTTGTTGATTTATTCTGTTTCTTGTCTTGTCTAAATGACTACTGCTGTTTTTAAAGGCAGTAACATGATAAAAAAGACTTTATTTAGTGTTTTAATTAATCATTAATGCGTAATTTTATCCTTCTTTCGCGTTTTTTGCTAATAAACAGATTTTACTCTAAGCGGAATTATTAATTTCTTGGAAACAGGTGGACTTTCTGTGAGATGCATGAATCCTAACAAACCCAATGCTGACGAAGCAGTAATGATGATTCCAAAAAAAAAAAAAAGACGCAGCGCACGGGTCACGCCGCTTAACCAACGCGCGCGGGGTTCACGGCCATTGTGCGGTGATCACAGGGAGAGGACATCAGAGGAGTGGCAGGAACACACTCGTCTGAGGAGCCTTTCACCCCGGGGGGGGAGGAAGGGGGTGGATGGAGGCTGGAAAAGGCTCAAAAGAGACGCTCCGGAGAGGCTCTGGCGCAGAATGGCACCGGTGGCCCCTGCGTCGGACGCGCCGGGTCTCCAAACGGGGTCCGCGGCGCGTCTAATCACGCCAGCAGAAACAATGTCTTGGTAATGATGCCCGCGGACCGGGAGAGCAT
>CM060470.1:3164855-3187355 GCA_030544235.1 Lepturacanthus savala | reverse complement strand
AATAGTGATTATTGATAGTCTATAACTGATATTATACATTAATAGTGATTATTGATAGTCTATAACTGATATTATACATTAATAGTGATTATTGATAATCTATAACTGATATTATACATTAATAGTGATTATTGATAATCTATAACTGATATTATACATTAATAGTGATTATTGATCATCTATAACTGATATTATACATTAATAGTGATTATTGATCATCTATAACTGATATTATACATTAATAGTGATTATTGATAATCTATAACTGATATTATACATTAATAGTGATTATTGATCATCTATAACTGATATTATACATTAATAGTGATTATTGATCATCTATAACTGATATTATACATTAATAGTGATTATTGATCATCTATAACTGATATTATACATTAATAGTGATTATTGATCATCTATAACTGATATTATACATTAATAGTGATTATTGATCATCTATAGATGATATTATACATTAATAGTGATTATTGATCATCTATAGATGATATTATACATTAATAGTGATTATTGATAATCTATAACTGATATTATACATTAATAGTGATTATTGATCGTCTATAACTGATATTATACATTAATAGTGATTATTGATCATCTATAGATGATATTATACATTAATAGTGATTATTGATCATCTATAACTGATATTATACATTAATAGTGATTATTGATAGTCTATAACTGATATTATACATTAATAGTGATTATTGATAGTCTATAACTGATATTATACATTAATAGTGATTATTGATAATCTATAACTGATATTATACATTAATAGTGATTATTGATAATCTATAACTGATATTATACATTAATAGTGATTATTGATCATCTATAACTGATATTATACATTAATAGTGATTATTGATCATCTATAACTGATATTATACATTAATAGTGATTATTGATAATCTATAACTGATATTATACATTAATAGTGATTATTGATCATCTATAACTGATATTATACATTAATAGTGATTATTGATCATCTATAACTGATATTATACATTAATAGTGATTATTGATCGTCTATAACTGATATTATACATTAATAGTGATTATTGATCATCTATAACTGATATTATACATTAATAGTGATTATTGATCATCTATAGATGATGTTATACATTAATAGTGATTATTGATCATCTATAACTGATATTATACATTAATAGTGATTATTGATAGTCTATAACTGATATTATACATTAATAGTGATTATTGATCATCTATAACTGATATTATACATTAATAGTGATTATTGATCATCTATAACTGATATTATACATTAATAGTGATTATTGATAGTCTATAACTGATATTATATATTAATAGTGATTATTGATCATCTATAACTGATATTATACATTAATAGTGATTATTGATCATCTATAACTGATATTATACATTAATAGTGATTATTGATAATCTATAGATGATATTATACATTAATAGTGATTATTGATCATCTATAACTGATATTATACATTAATAGTGATTATTGATAATCTATAACTGATATTATACATTAATAGTGATTATTGATCATCTATAACTGATATTATACATTAATAGTGATTATTGATCATCTATAACTGATATTATACATTAATAGTGATTATTGATAATCTATAACTGATATTATACATTAATAGTGATTATTGATCATCTATAACTGATATTATACATTAATAGTGATTATTGATCATCTATAACTGATATTATACATTAATAGTGATTATTGATAATCTATAACTGATATTATACATTAATAGTGATTATTGATCATCTATAACTGATATTATACATTAATAGTGATTATTGATCATCTATAACTGATATTATACATTAATAGTGATTATTGATAATCTATAACTGATATTATACATTAATAGTGATTATTGATCATCTATAACTGATATTATACATTAATAGTGATTATTGATCATCTATAACTGATATTATACATTAATAGTGATTATTGATCATCTATAACTGATATTATACATTAATAGTGATTATTGATAATCTATAACTGATATTATACATTAATATTGATTATTGATCATCTATAACTGATATTATACATTAATAGTGATTATTGATCATCTATAACTGATATTATACATTAATAGTGATTATTGATCATCTATAACTGATATTATACATTAATAGTGATTATTGATAATCTATAACTGATATTATACATTAATAGTGATTATTGATCATCTATAACTGATATTATACATTAATAGTGATTATTGATCATCTATAACTGATATTATACATTAATAGTGATTATTGATAATCTATAACTGATATTATACATTAATAGTGATTATTGATCATCTATAACTGATATTATACATTAATAGTGATTATTGATCATCTATAACTGATATTATACATTAATAGTGATTATTGATCATCTATAACTGATATTATACATTAATAGTGATTATTGATCATCTATAGATGATATTATACATTAATAGTGATTATTGATCATCTATAGATGATATTATACATTAATAGTGATTATTGATCATCTATAACTGATATTATACATTAATAGTGATTATTGATCATCTATAGATGATGTTATACATTAATAGTGATTATTGATCATCTATAGATGATGTTATACATTAATAGTGATTATTGATCATCTATAGATGATGTTATACATTAATAGTGATTATTGATCATCTATAGATGATGTTATACATTAATAGTGATTATTGATCATCTATAGATGATGTTATACATTAATAGTGATTATTGATCATCTATAGATGATGTTATACATTAATAGTGATTATTGATCATCTATAGATGATGTTATACATTAATAGTGATTATTGATCATCTATAGATGATGTTATACATTAATAGTGATTATTGATCATCTATAGATGATGTTATACATTAATAGTGATTATTGATCATCTATAGATGATGTTATACATTACTTATTATACATTACTTACATTTACGACTGTAAATAACAATAACAACAATGATAGCAGCAGTAATACAGTATAATTCTATTAATGTTGTCCTTCCTTCAATATCTGTTCATATAAAGTCATGAAAACTTTATTTTGAAGGGGAACAATTTATGAGGTCTAAAAATATTTAAAAAATATTAACAGGTGAAAATATCTTTATTTAGTAGAATGAACTCATTCCACTGTCAGAGAATTTAGCAAATTTTATTTTTTTAAATAAATAATAAATATATATATATATATTTTTACTGATTTGGTTCAATTTGGTATATTTATATTTTGAAACTAACATTTATATTGTAAAAACAGAAATATTAACAGGTAAAATATGTTGTTTTTGGTTCAATTAGTCCAATATTTAGTAGAATTATCTCATTCTACTGGCTGATAATTTAGTAAATTTATTTTTTTTTAAATAATAATAACATATTTTTTCCTGATTTGGTTCAATTTGGTCTAAAAGACTATAATTGTCTTAAATATAAGAATAAATTGACTAAAATGAAAGGTTGAATTGTACCTTTACACTGCAAAAAATGATGGTTTTTGGTTCAATTAGTCCAATATTTAGTAGAATTATCTCATTCAATCATTCAATTTAGCCTTGTTTTAGGAAAACAAGACTAAAATTGTCTTAAAATAAAGAATAAATTGAGTAAAATCAAGAAAAAACAACTTAAAAAAGTATAAATTATCTGATAGTGAAATAATGGGTTGAAATGTACCTTTACACTGCAAAAAATGATGTTTTTTGGTTCAATTAGTCCAATATTTAGTAGAATTATCTCATTCTACTGGCAGAAAATCTAGCAAATTAAATTTTTTAAAATAATAATAACATATTTTTGATGTTGATTTGGTTCAATTTAGTCTTGTTTTAGGAAAACAAGGCTAAAATTGTCTTATATGTAAGAATAAATTGACTAAAATCAAGAAAAAAAATGGAATAATGGGTTGAAATGTACCTTTACACTGCAAAAATGGAAATATTAACAGGTAAAATATGTTAATTAGTCCAATATTTAGTAGAATTATCTCATTCTACTGGCTGATAATTTAGAAAATGTTTATTTTTCATAATAATAATAATAAAAAAAGTATTTTTTTTCTGATTTGGTTCATTTTGGTCTTGTTTTAGGAAAAGAAGAGTAAAATTGTCTTAAAATAAAGAATAAATTGACTAAAATCAAGAAGAAAAAACTTAAAAATAATACTTAATAAAACTTAAATAAAAGATAAATTATCTGACAGTGGAATAATGGGTTGAAATGTACCTTTACACTGCAAAAAATGATGGTTTTTGGTTCAATTAGTCCAATATTTAGTAGAATTATCTCATTCAATCATTCAATTTAGGCTTGTTTTAGGAAAACAAGACTAAAATTGTCTTAAAATAAAGAATAAATTGACTAAAATCAAGAAAAAACAACTTTAAAAAAGTATAAATTATCTGCCAGTGGAATAATGGGTTGAAATGTACCTTTACACTGCAAAAAATGATGGTTTTTTGGTTCAATTAGTCCAATATTTAGTAGAATTATCTCATTCTACTGGCAGAAAATCTAGCAAATTAAATTTTTTTAAATGATAATAACATATTTTTGATGATAATTTGGTTCAATTTAGTCTTGTTTTAGGAAAACAAGGCTAAAATTGTCTTAAATGAAAGAATAAATTGACTAAAATCAAGAAAAAAATGGAATAATGGGTTGAAATGTACCTTTACACTGCAAAAAATGATGGTTTTTGGTACAATTAGTCCAATATTTAGTAGAATTATCTCATTTTACTGGCAGATAATTGATCTTATTTGAAGTTAAAGTAGTGAGGACGTGTAATTTTATATAATTAACTTGAATTGTTTGTATTTATATACTGATTTTATGTCAAACTGATGGAATTTGATGCTTTTTTAACGTGTTTTTTGGTTTAAAAGCTAAAAAAAAGTCAATAACTCAACTGAAGATGCAATAATTTATTATACACTTCTTAAAAATGTCGTATAATCTCATAATATATGTTTATAAAGCCGATATTAACACATATACAGTCACATTAACACATAATAATGTTATGCCACATGAATAAATCGCATTAAAACACTGATTTGGTTGCTGTCCCTGCAGAAATAGTCACTAAAACACTAAAAAAGGTGAATAAGTCAAAGTGTGACTTCTGATCCTGTTAATTCTGAGTATTCTGGTCGTTTTTATGCGTAGCAGAAGGTAAAATGCAGCCTCTCCTGCTGGTTTGAACCCGGGTCAGTCGTCGTCGGAGGGAAAAAAAAAGAAAACGCGTACTTTGTCGTTGGGTTAAGAGACTGAATCCAACAACTGCACTCCACCACATCCAGAACAAATTGGCCAATCTTAATGTCAACAAAATGTCACTTCATCATAAAAGCCTGGCCTTCCCCCGGCAACCGGCTCGCTCTGGATGCTTGGTGCCCAGCGGGAAACATCCAGCCGGTGCATTAGGCAAACAGTAAATTACAGGCAGGGTTTCTATAGGAGGAGACGCAGCCAGACAAGGAGCCTCCATTCTGGAAGGTAACGAGAGCCACCAGGGATCAATAATCAATAATCAGTCACTTAGGATCACTTTGTAGTCAACATCCTTGGAATTGGTGTTAGTTAATGTGAAATAAGGCTCTTATGAGTCGATATAAGATGCTTAGTAACATGATTATGTGCAATTACTCTAAAGCTTCTTAATAAACTATAACCAGGTTTATTATAATGTTTTATAAATGTCCTGTAATCTCATAATCGCTGTTATATATAATACACGTATATAGTTTTATTTACATATAATCATGTTGTATTATAGGTTTCGTATTTTTTTATAGATTTCTTATATTCTCATTAGTTTATGTTATTAACATGTATATAGTCTCTTTAATGCATAATAATAGTATATAATGTGTTTATAATGCTGTTATTAGTATAATTAACATTATATATATATATATATATTATATAATGTGTTTATAATGCTGTTATTAGTATAATTAACATTATATATATATTATGTGTTTATAATGCTGTTATTAGTATAATTAACATTATATATATATTATAATGTGTATATAATGCTGTTATTAACATGTATATAGTCTCTTTAATGCATAATAATAGTATATAATGTGTATATCATGCTGTTATTAGTATAATTAACATTATATCTATATATATCTATATATATCTATATATATATATATCTATCTATATATATCTATATATCTATATATCTATATATATATAGATATATATATATATATATAGATATACATGTATATATTATATAATGTGTTTATAATGCTGTTATTAGTCTAATTAACATTATATATATTATATAATGTGTTTATAATGCTGTTATTAGTCTAATTAACATTATATATATATATATATATATATATATATATATATATATATATAATGTGTTTATAATGCTGTTATTAGTCTAATTAACATTATATATATTATATAATGTGTTTATAATGCTGTTATTAGTCTAATTAACATTATATATATTATATAATGTGTTTATAATGCTGTTATTAGTCTAATTAACATATAATTAATGCTGTTATTAACATGTATATAGTCTCATTAAAGCATAATAATGTTATATAATGTGTTTATAATGCTGTTATTAGTCTAATTAACATTATATATATT
The DNA here is from genome assembly GCA_030544235.1 of Lepturacanthus savala. Lineage (NCBI taxonomy): Eukaryota > Metazoa > Chordata > Actinopteri > Scombriformes > Trichiuridae > Lepturacanthus > Lepturacanthus savala. The sequence continues at coordinate 3,180,634 of CM060470.1, read as the reverse complement.
ATATAATGTGTTTATAATACTGTTATTAGTCTAATTAACATATAATTAATGCTGTTATTAACATGTATATAGTCTCATTAAAGCATAATAATGTTATATAATGTGTTTATAATGCTGTTATTAGTCTAATTAACATTATATATATTATATATATGTTATATAATGTGTTTATAATGCTGTTATTAGTCTAATTAACATTATATATGTTATATAATGTGTTTATAATGCTGTTATTAGTCTAATTAACATTATATATATTATATAATGTGTTTATAATGCTGTTATTAGTCTAATTAACATATAATTAATGCTGTTATTAACATGTATATAGTCTCATTAAAGCATAATAATGTTATATAATGTGTTTATAATGCTGTTATTAGTCTAATTAACATTATATATATTATATATATGTTATATAATGTGTTTATAATGCTGTTATTAGTCTAATTAACATTATATATATTATATATATGTTATATAATGTGTTTATAATGCTGTTATTAGTCTAATTAACATTATATATATTATATATATGTTATATAATGTGTTTATAATGCTGTTATTAGTCTAATTAACATTATATATATTATATATATGTTATATAATGTATTTATAATGCTGTTATTAGTCTAATTAACATTATATATATTATATATATGTTATATAATGTGTTTATAATGCTGTTATTAGTCTAATTAACATTATATATGTTATATAATGTGTTTATAATGCTGTTATTAGTCTAATTAACATTATATATGTTATATAATGTGTTTATAATGCTGTTATTAGTCTAATTAACATTATATATATTATATAATGTGTTTATAATGCTGTTATTAGTCTAATTAACATTATATATATTATATAATGTGTTTATAATGCTGTTATTAGTCTAATTAACATTATATATATTATATAATGTGTTTATAATGCTGTTATTAGTCTAATTAACATATAATTAATGCTGTTATTAACATGTATATAATCTCATTAGATCATAATACTGTTATTGTTGTATAGTGTTATAATAAATGCTGTTATTAATACTTAAATAAATGATAAACCTAGTAATTAACACATTAATAAGCATCTTATAAACGGGCCTCATCACATATAACTGGTCTCTATCAGTCAACAGTGGATTATTAGACGCCTGCAGCTCATTGGCTGTCGTGGGACCAGGTGGGCGTGTCCAGGGTCATGTTGAGTTTGTGTCCCTCCCTGACGCAGCTGGACCTGGTGGAGTCCTGCTTGGCCTGCATGTTGACCCGCATCACGCCGGACCGCAGCACGGGCCGCCGCCGCCGCCGCCGCTCCGGGGAAAACGCCGCAGCACGGGCCGCCGCCGCCGCCGCCGCTCCGGGGAAAACGCCTCCTCCAGGGAAAACGCCTCCTCCAGGGAAAACGCCTCCTCCAGGGAAAACGCCTCCTCCAGGCCTCGGATCAGGCTGCGAAGGCCCGGATCCTCCTGAGCCGAGGAGGCCGAGGAGGCCGAGATCCGACACGACACCTGGGACGTGTTGGACTCCTCCGTCTTACAGCGATAGAACGACTTAGAGCTTAGCGTTTTAGTCACGGGGAACAAGAGCTGAGGGGGAAAAGAGGGGGAAATAGAGGATAGAGAAGGAGAAATCAGTCTTAAATCCACAAAAAACCCGACCCCAGGTGAAGCTATCAGGGTTCCGACAGGCCTTTTACTGCACTACACGTAGAAATCCCCTTATTTATGAAAGAAAAGCACAGTTTTTATCAATGAATATAACTTGAAACTAATCAGAAATACACTTTATACAGTGCTAATGTGGTTAAATGTCTCATATTAGCAGTTTATCTGCTTAGAGAAGCTAGAAAACTGGATTATTTCAAAATAAAAGCATTATTTAAACTATAAAGGTGTGACTTTTCATGAAAAACACTAAATTATCTGGGTCTAAATGTATATTATATGCATTATATTATTATATATGCACATAATAATATCAGTTGAGTTACTAATAATCATTTTATGCATCTATATTTTTAATTTTCTACTTGTTTCTTTGCAGAAAACAGCATTTTAATGAATTATACATCCCCAAAGTTCTTTTTTGGGGGGTTATTCTAGAGACTTGACTGATTAAATAAGGAAAAAACTCATAATAACTCAAATAAAATGACTCTTTCTGGGAGGGTTTGTCTTCTCTATGTTTACAGGAGGAAGTTGATGATGTCATGTGACAGGAAGTAGTTGGAAAATTCATTTTTTTGGCTTAAAACGCAAAAAAAAGTATAAAATGACTCATAGGCTTCAATGTAAATGTCTATTTTTATCTTTTTGATATATGATAGACTTTAAACTATATGTTAATTGATTTTTAATGAATATTTTCAGGCATTTTAACTCCCAGATATCAAAATTCAAGGTTTTTAAGGTGGTATTTCCTAATAAGACCCTGCAGGAACCCTGATTTAGATGAGAAAAGGTGAAAAGAGCAGAAGGAAAGGACAGAAAAGGATGAAACGATGCGAAGCTGTGAATTTATCCTGGTTGTTGTAAAAATACAAGATTATATGATTTTAAGGTGCTTTTACATGTGATGCTACTTTATACATCCACTACATTTCCACCTTAAATATTCTGCTTCCTTTAAACCTGGTTTAACCTGTTAAACAGTGAGTTTTCTTCATAAATCCCTGAATATTTATATATTTAATTTAGATTTAATCTGTTTGTGTGATTATTTAATTGTCTCCTATTTATTATAGAATATATTCTTCATGTTCTATAATGATCCTCAGTGGGATTTATAGGATTTTATGGACAAATAATTGACCTTTGACCTCTTATCTTATTAATCAGTGAACTTCACACTGCAGATATTTTTGCTTTTTCCAGTTTTTTTTTCTGATTTTAGTCAGTTTGTCTTATATGTTATATTTATTTTGGCCTATATATTATATTGTAAAATAAAAATAAAATAAATAACAAATAAAAATAATTTAATTATGAATATTTATTTACATTTATTTTATTTTAATTTTAAATGTATTTATATTTTTATTTTACAACAACTAATATATTTAAGTATTTATTTATATTTAAATTATAATATTTATTTTAGTATAATATTTATTTATATTTAAAGTATATTTTTTTTTATTATTATTATTTTTTTCCAATATTCTACATATATTTCCTCTATAACAGCAACATAAATAGATTCTGACTCTTCTATAGTAACCTCTCATGTCGTAGATATATTTCAATTCTAGGTTTTAGGTTCCAATAACCTTTGTGTTTGTAGAGATATTCAACATTTATTATTATTTATAGAAGGAAAACTAAATAAAATAGTCCTGGGAATTAAGTGATTAACTATATTTGCTAAAATAAATTACAAACAAACCTATTTATTTGCATTTTTATATAAAATCAGATCAAAATTCAATCAAAACAATGCAAAAAAAATCAACCAATGCTATTTTTGATGCTTTGATTGCTGATAATTTATCTTATTTCAAGTTATTTTTCTTAATTTGTGTCAGTTTGCTCTTGTTTTAAATTTTAAATAAAGTTTTTTATATATTTTTTTCAATATTCTAACTGTATAAATAGATTCTGACTCTTCTGTAGTCACCTCACATGTTGTAGATTTATTTTAATTCCAGGTTTAACCTTTGTTTTTTAGAGATATTCAACATTTATTATCATTTATAGCAAAAAAAATAAATAAAATAGTCCTGGGGATTAAGTGATTAACTATATTTGCTAAAATAAATGCATTTTTATATAAAATCAGATCAAAATAATGCATAAAAAATCAACCAATGCTATTTTTGATGCTTTGATTGCTGATAATTTATCTTATTTCAAGTTATTTTTCTTAATTTGTGTCAGTTTGCTCTTGTTTTAAGTTTTAAATAAAGTTTTTTAGATTTTTTTTCAATATTCTAACTGTATAAATAGATTCTGACTCTTCTGTAGTCACCTCACATGTTGTAGATTTATTTTAATTCCAGGTTTAACCTTTGTTTTATAGAGATATTTAACATTTATTATCATTTATAGCAAAAAATAAATAAATAAAATAGTCCTGGGGATTCAGTGATTAACTATATTTGCTAAAATAAATGCATTTTTATATAAAATCAGATCAAAATAATGCAAAAAAAATCAACCAATGCTATTTTTGATGCTTTGATTGCTGATAATTTATCTTATTTCAAGTTATTTTTCTTAATTTGTGTCAGTTTGCTCTTGTTTTAAATTTTAAATAAAGTTTTTTATATATTTTTTTTCAATATTCTAACTGTATAAATAGATTCTGACTCTTCTGTAGTCACCTCACATGTTGTAGATTTATTTTAATTCCAGGTTTAACCTTTGTTTTATAGAGATATTTAACATTTATTATCATTTATAGCAGGAAAACTGATCAAATAAACCCGAGGTTTAATTAATTAACAGATCAGAAGTGAATCAAATGACAGTATTTCTCCTTTTACTCATATTTGTAAACTGCAGGACAGAAACTCTCAGTTCTATATGCATCTACATGCCGTATTTTTATCCTTCACAGCATATAGAAGCAGATGCACCATCCCTTTTATTTCTATTTCCACTTCAGCAAAAGAAGAAAGTGATTTGCTGCTGTTGAAGTGAACCAGGCTGAAGAAGAGGATGATGATGATGATGAGGAGGAGGAGGAGGAGGAACTCACCGGGCTGTCGGACTGTTCCACGAGTTTCTTCTCCCACATCTTGAGGCGTCGTTCTCGCTCCTTCAGCTCCTGCTCTTTCGTGCTCAGGTCTCTCTCCAGCTTCTTCAGACGCTCGAGTGTCGCTTCAATCTCACACCTTCAGCCACAAAAACAAGTCAACAAGTCAACAAACAGCTCAAAACAAAAGAAAAGTACCGATGTTTCACTGCAGGTCGCATGAAAAAGACCAGGAAATGGAAGGAAATCTTAAAAACGACAATATCCTAATAATAATTAAATCTGAATATGTGAACATACCTTCTTATTTTTCAAAATAAGAGCTCTGAAAACTAAATGCAAAAATTCTAAATGAATGAAATAGATGTATTTTTTAAGTCCAGGTAGAATATTTTAAGTCATTTCTGATCATTTTGGTAAATTTCAACAGGCAGTAGTTTAGACAGCCCTGGAGGAGGAGGAGGGGTCCTTCTTCAGCTGATTATTCACGACTAAATTATTGTTATTTTTATTTATTGTTTTTAATTTTCTTTTAAATGCAAGGATTTTTTGTCATAATTACATTTAATTCTACATTTTTCTGTGTGTTTAATACAAGTATAAATATAATTTCTTTATTAATTTAATTTGTATTTAATTTTTATATTTTATTTTGGCTTATATATTATTTATTGTAACAATTAATTAATAAATAAATAAAAATAAAAATAAATTCATATATAATAATAATACAATATTCATGTTTTTACATTTACTTTATTTTTTACATTTATTTTAATTTTTTTTACATTTAATTCTACATTTTTCTGTGTGTTTAATACAAGTATAAGTATAATTTCTTTATTAAATTCATTTTTATATTTTATATATATATATATATTTTTTTAAAAAGTCTTATTATTGTTATGATTTGTTAATTTAATTACATTTATTTTCATTTTTTAAATTTTATTTTTAGATTTTAGTTTGACTTATATATTATTTATTGTAAAATAAAAAATAAATTAATTAAAAATTAAATAAATGTAATTAAATATGAATAAATAATGTAATATTTTTTATTTTATTTTTATATTTTAGTTAGGCTTATATATTATTTATTGTAAAAATTAATTCATAATTAATTAAAAATAAAAACAAATTAATATTAATAATAATACAATACTCATGTTTTTACATTTACTTTATTTTTACATTTAATTCTACATTTTTCTGTGTTTAATACAAGTATAATTTCTTTATTAAATTCATTTTTATTTTATTTTTATATTTTAGTTAGGCTTATATATTATTTACAGTAAATATTAATTAATAATTAATTACAAATAAAAACAAATTAATATTAATAATAATACAATATTCATGTTTTTACATTTACTTTATTTTTTACATTTACTTTATTTTTATTTTTACATTTAATTCTACATTTTTCTGTGTGTTTAATACAATTATAAGTATAATTAATTTATTAATTTAATTTTTATTTTAATTTTATATTTTATTTTGGCTTATATATTATTTATTGTAACAATTAATTAATAATTAATTAAAAATACAAATAAATAAATATTCCTGCAGCTGATTATTAAGGTTCTATAACCATCCAGCAGGGGGCGCTCTAACGTCCTAAACCTGTTTTCTCTGTGTTTTCTCTGTGTTTTCTCTCTGTTTTCTCTGTGTTTTCTCTGTGTTTTCTCTGTGTTTTCTCTGTGTTTTCTCTGTGTTTTCTCTGTGTTTTCTCTGTGTTTTCTCTGTGTTTTCTCTCTGTTTTCTCTGTGTTTTCTCTGTGTTTTCTCTGTTTTCTCTGTGTTTTCTCTGTGTTTTCTCTGTGTTTTCTCTGTGTTTTCTCTGTGTTTTCTCTGTGTTTTCTCTGTGTTTTCTCTGTGTTTTCTCTCTGTTTTCTCTCTGTTTTCTCTGTGTTTTCTCTCTGTTTTCTCTGTGTTTGTTTTCTCTGTGTTTTCTCTGTGTTTTCTCTGTGTTTTCTCTGTGTTTTCTCTGTGTTTTCTCTGTGTTTTCTCTCTGTTTTCTCTGTGTTTTCTCTGTGTTTTCTCTGTGTTTTCTCTGTGTTTTCTCTGTGTTTTCTCTGTGTTTGTTTTCTCTCTGTTTTCTCTGTGTTTTCTCTGTGTTTTCTCTGTGTTTTCTCTGTGTTTTCTCTGTGTTTGTTTTCTCTCTGTTTTCTCTCTGTTTTCTCTGTGTTTTCTCTGTGTTTTCTCTGTGTTTTCTCTGTGTTTTCTCTGTGTTTTCTCTGTGTTTTCTCTGTGTTTTCTCTGTGTTTTCTCTCTGTTTTCTCTGTGTTTTCTCTGTGTTTTCTCTCTGTTTTCTCTGTGTTTTCTCTCTGTTTTCTCTGTGTTTTCTCTCTGTTTTCTCTCTGTTTTCTCTGTGTTTTCTCTGTGTTTTCTCTGTGTTTTCTCTGTGTTTTCTCTGTGTTTTCTCTCTGTTTTCTCTGTGTTTTCTCTCTGTTTTCTCTCTGTTTTCTCTGTGTTTTCTCTGTGTTTTCTCTCTGTTTTCTCTGTGTTTTCTCTGTGTTTTCTCTGTGTTTTCTCTGTGTTTTCTCTGTGTTTTCTCTGTGTTTTCTCTGTGTTTTCTCTGTGTTTTCTCTGTGTTTTCTCTGTGTTTTCTCTGTGTTTTCTCTCTGTTTTCTCTCTGTTTTCTCTCTGTTTTCTCTGTGTTTTCTCTGTGTTTTCTCTGTGTTTTCTCTCTGTTTTCTCTGTGTTTTCTCTGTGTTTTCTCTCTGTTTTCTCTGTGTTTTCTCTGTGTTTTCTCTGTGTTTTCTCTGTGTTTTCTCTGTGTTTTCTCTGTGTTTGTTTTCTCTCTGTTTTCTCTGTGTTTTCTCTGTGTTTTCTCTGTGTTTTCTCTGTGTTTTCTCTGTGTTTTCTCTCTGTTTTCTCTGTGTTTTCTCTGTGTTTTCTCTGTGTTTTCTCTGTGTTTTCTCTCTGTTTTCTCTGTGTTTTCTCTCTGTTTTCTCTGTGTTTTCTCTCTGTTTTCTCTGTGTTTTCTCTGTGTTTTCTCTCTGTTTTCTCTGTGTTTTCTCTCTGTTTTCTCTGTGTTTTCTCTGTGTTTTCTCTGTGTTTTCTCTGTGTTTTCTCTGTGTTTTCTCTGTGTTTTCTCTGTGTTTTCTCTGTGTTTTCTCTGTGTTTTCTCTCTGTTTTCTCTGTGTTTTCTCTGTGTTTTCTCTGTGTTTTCTCTGTGTTTTCTCTCTGTTTTCTCTCTGTTTTCTCTGTGTTTTCTCTGTGTTTTCTCTCTGTTTTCTCTGTGTTTTCTCTGTGTTTTCTCTCTGTTTTCTCTGTGTTTTCTCTGTGTTTTCTCTGTGTTTTCTCTGTGTTTTCTCTGTGTTTTCTCTGTGTTTTCTCTGTGTTTTCTCTGTGTTTTCTCTGTGTTTTCTCTGTGTTTTCTCTGTGTTTTCTCTGTGTTTTCTCTCTGTTTTCTCTCTGTTTTCTCTCTGTTTTCTCTGTGTTTTCTCTGTGTTTTCTCTCTGTTTTCTCTGTGTTTTCTCTGTGTTTTCTCTGTGTTTTCTCTGTGTTTTCTCTGTGTTTTCTCTGTGTTTTCTCTGTGTTTTCTCTGTGTTTTCTCTGTGTTTTCTCTCTGTTTTCTCTCTGTTTTCTCTGTGTTTTCTCTGTGTTTTCTCTCTGTTTTCTCTGTGTTTTCTCTCTGTTTTCTCTCTGTTTTCTCTGTGTTTTCTCTGTGTTTTCTCTCTGTTTTCTCTGTGTTTTCTCTCTGTTTTCTCTCTGTTTTCTCTGTGTTTTCTCTGTGTTTTCTCTGTGTTTTCTCTGTGTTTTCTCTGTGTTTTCTCTGTGTTTTCTCTGTGTTTTCTCTGTGTTTTCTCTCTGTTTTCTCTGTGTTTTCTCTGTGTTTTCTCTGTGTTTTCTCTGTGTTTTCTCTGTGTTTTCTCTCTGTTTTCTCTGTGTTTTCTCTGTGTTTTCTCTCTGTTTTCTCTGTGTTTTCTCTGTGTTTTCTCTCTGTTTTCTCTGTGTTTTCTCTCTGTTTTCTCTCTGTTTTCTCTGTGTTTTCTCTGTGTTTTCTCTCTGTTTTCTCTGTGTTTTCTCTGTGTTTTCTCTCTGTTTTCTCTGTGTTTTCTCTGTGTTTTCTCTGTGTTTTCTCTGTGTTTTCTCTGTGTTTTCTCTGTGTTTTCTCTCTGTTTTCTCTCTGTTTTCTCTCTGTTTTCTCTGTGTTTTCTCTCTGTTTTCTCTCTGTTTTCTCTGTGTTTTCTCTGTGTTTTCTCTCTGTTTTCTCTGTGTTTTCTCTGTGTTTTCTCTGTGTTTTCTCTGTGTTTTCTCTCTGTTTTCTCTGTGTTTTCTCTGTGTTTTCTCTCTGTTTTCTCTGTGTTTTCTCTGTGTTTTCTCTGTGTTTTCTCTGTGTTTTCTCTGTGTTTTCTCTGTGTTTTCTCTGTGTTTTCTCTGTGTTTTCTCTGTGTTTTCTCTCTGTTTTCTCTGTGTTTTCTCTGTGTTTTCTCTGTGTTTTCTCTGTGTTTTCTCTGTGTTTTCTCTCTGTTTTCTCTGTGTTTTCTCTCTGTTTTCTCTCTGTTTTCTCTCTGTTTTCTCTGTGTTTTCTCTCTGTTTTCTCTGTGTTTTCTCTCTGTTTTCTCTCTGTTTTCTCTGTGTTTTCTCTGTGTTTTCTCTGTGTTTTCTCTGTGTTTTCTCTGTGTTTTCTCTGTGTTTTCTCTGTGTTTTCTCTGTGTTTTCTCTGTGTTTTCTCTGTGTTTTCTCTGTGTTTTCTCTCTGTTTTCTCTGTGTTTTCTCTCTGTTTTCTCTGTGTTTTCTCTGTGTTTTCTCTGTGTTTTCTCTGTGTTTTCTCTGTGTTTTCTCTCTGTTTTCTCTCTGTTTTCTCTGTGTTTTCTCTGTGTTTTCTCTGTGTTTTCTCTCTGTTTTCTCTGTGTTTTCTCTCTGTTTTCTCTCTGTTTTCTCTGTGTTTTCTCTCTGTTTTCTCTGTGTTTTCTCTGTTTTCTCTGTGTTTTCTCTCTGTTTTCTCTGTGTTTTCTCTGTGTTTTCTCTGTTTTCTCTGTGTTTTCTCTCTGTTTTCTCTCTGTTTTCTCTCTGTTTTCTCTGTGTTTTCTCTGTGTTTTCTCTGTGTTTTCTCTGTGTTTTCTCTGTGTTTTCTCTCTGTTTTCTCTCTGTTTTCTCTGTGTTTTCTCTGTGTTTTCTCTCTGTTTTCTCTGTGTTTTCTCTGTGTTTTCTCTGTGTTTTCTCTCTGTTTTCTCTGTGTTTTCTCTCTGTTTTCTCTGTGTTTTCTCTCTGTTTTCTCTGTGTTTTCTCTCTGTTTTCTCTGTGTTTTCTCTCTGTTTTCTCTCTGTTTTCTCTCTGTTTTCTCTCTGTGTTTTCTCTGTGTTTTCTCTGTGTTTTCTCTCTGTTTTCTCTGTGTTTTCTCTGTGTTTTCTCTGTGTTTTCTCTCTGTTTTCTCTGTGTTTTCTCTCTGTTTTCTCTGTGTTTTCTCTCTGTTTTCTCTGTGTTTTCTCTCTGTTTTCTCTCTGTTTTCTCTCTGTTTTCTCTCTGTGTTTTCTCTGTGTTTTCTCTGTGTTTTCTCTGTGTTTTCTCTGTGTTTTCTCTCTGTTTTCTCTGTGTTTTCTCTCTGTTTTCTCTCTGTTTTCTCTCTGTTTTCTCTGTGTTTTCTCTCTGTTTTCTCTGTGTTTTCTCTCTGTTTTCTCTGTGTTTTCTCTGTGTTTTCTCTGTGTTTTCTCTGTGTTTTCTCTGTGTTTTCTCTGTGTTTTCTCTGTGTTTTCTCTCTGTTTTCTCTGTGTTTTCTCTGTGTTTTCTCTGTGTTTTCTCTCTGTTTTCTCTGTGTTTTCTCTGTGTTTTCTCTGTGTTTTCTCTGTTTTCTCTCTGTTTTCTCTGTTTTCTCTGTGTTTTCTCTGTGTTTTCTCTGTTTTCTCTCTGTTTTCTCTGTTTTCTCTGTGTTTTCTCTCTGTTTTCTCTGTTTTCTCTGTGTTTTCTCTGTGTTTTCTCTCTGTTTTCTCTGTTTTCTCTGTGTTTTCTCTGTGTTTTCTCTGTTTTCTCTCTGTTTTCTCTGTTTTCTCTGTGTTTTCTCTGTGTTTTCTCTGTTTTCTCTCTGTTTTCTCTGTTTTCTCTGTGTTTTCTCTCTGTTTTCTCTGTTTTCTCTGTGTTTTCTCTGTGTTTTCTCTGTGTTTTCTCTGTGTTTTCTCTGTGTTTTCTCTGTGTTTTCTCTGTGTTTTCTCTGTGTTTTCTCTGTGTTTTCTCTCTGTTTTCTCTGTGTTTTCTCTCTGTTTTCTCTGTGTTTTCTCTGTGTTTTCTCTCTGTTTTCTCTGTGTTTTCTCTGTGTTTTCTCTGTGTTTTCTCTGTGTTTTCTCTGTGTTTTCTCTGTGTTTTCTCTGTGTTTTCTCTGTGTTTTCTCTGTGTTTTCTCTGTGTTTTCTCTGTGTTTTCTCTGTGTTTTCTCTGTGTTTTCTCTCTGTTTTCTCTCTGTTTTCTCTGTGTTTTCTCTGTGTTTTCTCTGTGTTTTCTCTGTGTTTTCTCTCTGTTTTCTCTCTGTTTTCTCTCTGTTTTCTCTGTGTTTTCTCTGTGTTTTCTCTGTGTTTTCTCTGTGTTTTCTCTCTGTTTTCTCTCTGTTTTCTCTCTGTTTTCTCTGTGTTTTCTCTGTGTTTTCTCTGTGTTTTCTCTGTGTTTTCTCTCTGTTTTCTCTGTGTTTTCTCTGTGTTTTCTCTGTGTTTTCTCTGTGTTTTCTCTGTGTTTTCTCTGTGTTTTCTCTGTGTTTTCTCTGTGTTTTCTCTGTGTTTTCTCTGTGTTTTCTCTGTGTTTTCTCTGTGTTTTCTCTGTGTTTTCTCTGTGTTTTCTCTGTGTTTTCTCTGTGTTTTCTCTCTGTTTTCTCTCTGTTTTCTCTCTGTTTTCTCTCTGTTTTCTCTGTGTTTTCTCTCTGTTTTCTCTGTGTTTTCTCTGTGTTTTCTCTCTGTTTTCTCTGTGTTTTCTCTGTGTTTTCTCTGTGTTTTCTCTGTGTTTTCTCTGTGTTTTCTCTCTGTTTTCTCTGTGTTTTCTCTGTGTTTTCTCTCTGTTTTCTCTGTTTTCTCTGTGTTTTCTCTGTGTTTTCTCTGTGTTTTCTCTGTGTTTTCTCTGTGTTTTCTCTGTGTTTTCTCTGTGTTTTCTCTGTGTTTTCTCTGTGTTTTCTCTGTGTTTTCTCTGTGTTTTCTCTGTGTTTTCTCTCTGTTTTCTCTGTGTTTTCTCTGTGTTTTCTCTCTGTTTTCTCTCTGTTTTCTCTGTGTTTTCTCTGTGTTTTCTCTCTGTTTTCTCTGTGTTTTCTCTGTGTTTTCTCTCTGTTTTCTCTCTGTTTTCTCTGTGTTTTCTCTGTGTTTTCTCTGTGTTTTCTCTGTGTTTTCTCTGTGTTTTCTCTGTGTTTTCTCTGTGTTTTCTCTGTGTTTTCTCTGTGTTTTCTCTGTGTTTTCTCTGTGTTTTCTCTGTGTTTTCTCTGTGTTTTCTCTGTGTTTTCTCTCTGTTTTCTCTGTGTTTTCTCTGTGTTTTCTCTCTGTTTTCTCTGTGTTTTCTCTGTGTTTTCTCTGTGTTTTCTCTCTGTTTTCTCTGTGTTTTCTCTGTGTTTTCTCTGTGTTTTCTCTCTGTTTTCTCTGTGTTTTCTCTGTGTTTTCTCTCTGTTTTCTCTGTGTTTTCTCTCTGTTTTCTCTGTGTTTTCTCTGTGTTTTCTCTGTGTTTTCTCTGTGTTTTCTCTCTGTTTTCTCTGTGTTTTCTCTCTGTTTTCTCTGTGTTTTCTCTGTGTTTTCTCTGTGTTTTCTCTCTGTTTTCTCTCTGTTTTCTCTGTGTTTTCTCTGTGTTTTCTCTCTGTTTTCTCTGTGTTTTCTCTGTGTTTTCTCTGTGTTTTCTCTGTGTTTTCTCTGTGTTTTCTCTCTGTTTTCTCTCTGTTTTCTCTCTGTTTTCTCTGTGTTTTCTCTCTGTTTTCTCTCTGTTTTCTCTGTGTTTTCTCTGTGTTTTCTCTGTGTTTTCTCTGTTTTCTCTGTTTTCTCTCTGTTGTAAACACACAGCAGCAGGAAGTTCCGTCTTCTTTTCTCCTCCCAGTTTCCACTCAACTATAAATAAACCATCAACTTTTTCCACTTCCCTAAGAATCTCTTCTCTTTTCACCGTTTCCTGAAAAACTTTCTCAGCATTTCGTCACCTCTTCATGCATCAGACACGTATATATTTATATATCTGCAAATATCTTTATAAGAAAACCTTCTTATTATCTACTTTTGTACCTTGTGGGACCTTTAATATCTGGTTTTATTGCAGTGATTCATTTGGAAAGAGAGTAAATATATTTATTATTTATTTTAGTATCAAGTCTGTAAAACTAAAAAAAAAGTCTTATTATTGTTATGATTTGTTGATTTAATTAGATTTATTTTCATTTTTTTATTTCATTTTTATATTTTAGTTAGGCTTATATATTATTTATTGTAAAATAAAAAATTAAATAAATGTAATTAAATATTAATAAATAATATAATAATAATAATATTGTTTTATTTTATTTTTATATTTTAGTTAGGCTTACATATTATTTATTGTAAAATAAAAAATTAAATAAATGTAATTAAATATTAATAAATAATATAATAATAATATTGTTTTATTTTATTTTTATATTTTAGTTAGGCTTATATATTATTCATTGTAAAATAAAAAATTAAATAAACAAATTCATTAATTGTAATTAAATATGAATAAATAATATAATATTTTTTTTATTTTATTTTATATTTTAGTTAGGCTTTTATATTATTTATTGTAAAACAAATTCAGAATTAATTAAAAATAAATCATAATAATAATAGTACAATATTCATATGTTTTACATTTACTTTATTTATATTTTTTATTTTATTTTAATATTTTAGTTTGGCTTATATATTATTTATTGTAAAAAATAATAAAAAATAAAATTAAAAATATATTTCTTTACAAGTACTTTATTTTCATTTTACTTTATCACTTTATTTTCATTTAATATATTATATTATATTATTTATATTTATTATATTATATTATATTGATAAATAATAATACAATATTCACATTCACATTTACTTTATTTTTATTTTATTTTTATATTTAGTTAGGCTTATATATTATTTAATGTAAAAAATAATTAATAATTAATTAAAAATAAATAAATATTTAATAAAAATAATGAATAAAAAATAACAAAAAAAAATAAAATAAAAATAAATATTAATAAATAATAATACAATATTCATATGTTTTTACATTTATTTAATTTATTTAATTTATTTATTTATTTATAATTTTATTTTAATATTTTAGTTAGGCTTATATATTATTTATTGTAAAAATTAATTCATAATTTATTAAAAATAAAAATAAATAAATATGAATAATAATACAACATTCATGTTTTTACATTTACTTTAGTTTTTTATTTTATTTATTATAATATTATATATTATTTATTGTAAAAATTATTAATTAAAAATAAAAATAAAAAATAAAAATAAATACAATATTCATATGTTTTATATTTACTTTATTTTAATTTTAATTTTTTATATTACAATATAATATATAGGCCAAAATATATATATAAAATATAAGCCAAATTAAAAAATGCTGTTGTTCTTACAGAGCAAATAAAGTTAGAATACTGCAAAAAAAATGTGTTTTACTACAAATAAAAATACCTTAATACTTGTAATATATATATATATATATATATATATATATATATAAATATGACCAAACTGACTAAATCAGGAAACAAAGAAATAAACTAAATTATTTGCAAAGCAAAGACAAAGAGTTCAAAGGTCAATTATTTGTCCATAATAATAATAATAATATTAAATCTGTAATTTATGCCCAGATGTTTAAATTGATTCACTGTAGTAGTTTTTTTTAATAAATTAATCAATAAAACTTTATTTGTAAAACTGCTTTTATACAAAAAATATATGTGAGGAATAAAATCTAATATAATCAGGAAGTTTTAGGATTTTAACAGGTTAATATTATTAAATACCACTGAATGAGTTCAACTGTGGACACATCAGCTTTAACTATAATGTCTAAATGTCTATTATAGACACAGATATGGCCTTAAAACACCTGAACGCACCCTCTACATCCACCGATTTCAGCCCTGGACACGAAAACTTTGCAAACTCCAGAGGAAAAAAAAACCAAAAAAACATCCCGAGAGCCGAGAAGCAGAGAATAAAGTGGCAGCTGAGACTCAGGCTGTGCTGAACATCCCCGAAAACCCTCCAGCTGCTCACACAGCCCAATTAAACACTTCTACTTGAAAAAGATGATGATTATTTTTAGGGCCTTATGGGTAAAGAGAGGAAGTATATCCAGATGGATGATTCTCCCGGAGGTTTTCATGCCTTTATGCAGCGATCAGTGTAATTATTAAAGATCTATAAGCGCCATCTCAACTCCTTTTCTTGTGTTCAGCTACATTTCCACAGCATTCTTTGAACACAGTCGCGTTTCCTTAGGCTGCGGCTCTACATTGGCGGGAGGTAGGAGTTATAAATACTCGGCCAGTATGGCTGATCACATTACCTCCATTCAGCCTTGTTGTGAAGGAACGAGTTGCACTGATCGGGAAGCTGAGCGTCGTTAGACATGGACTCTAAAGTGGAGAGGATCTGCTTGAACGTGGGCCTTTCCTGAAGGAAAAGAACATGTTTTCTACACGGCTGATTCACGCATGTTGTTAATGGTTCTTACTTAAATATAACTCACTTTCGGCTCCGTCGCCCAGCAGTTTTTCATGAGCTCGGCGAAGCTAGCAGGACAGCCGCTAGGGATGGTTAGCCTCTGAAAATAACACACACGGCGGTTAATAATATCATGGAATAGTTCAAAACACTGAGGTTTAACTGGGAAGATCAATAAGATTATTTCAGTCTGTTAAACAGCGTTTAATTTCTGGCTATGAGCTAAAAACACATTAAAAAAACATTGTTTGGTTCGTATTTTCTAGGCTACTGTAGAAATATTAAAGGTAAAAACACACATATTCTTATTTTGATTGAATAATATACTAATTTAAACATACTTGTGAATGTTTTAATCCATTTTCTGCTGCTAAATCTTCAGTCAGCAGCTACTTAGCTTAG
>CM060470.1:3099855-3159855 GCA_030544235.1 Lepturacanthus savala | reverse complement strand
CACGCACGCACACACGCACACGTACACACACACACGCACGCACACACACACACGCACGCACACACGCACACGTACACACACACACACGCACGCACACACGCACACGTACACACACACGCACGCACACACACGCACACGTACACACACACACACGCACACACGCACACGTACACACACACACACGCACACACGCACATGTACACACACACACGCACGCACACACGCACACGTACACACGCACACGCACGCACACACACACACGCACGCACACGTACACACACACACGCACGCACACACGCACACGTACACACACACGCACGCACACACACGTACACACACACACACACGCACACACGCACACGTACACACACACGCACGCACACACACGCACACGTACACACACACACACGCACACACGCACACGTACACACACACGCACGCACACACGCACATGTACACACACACGCACGCACACACGCACACGTACACACACACACACGCACGCACACACACGCACGCACACACGCACACGTACACACACACGCACGCACACACACGCACGCACACACATGCACACACACACGTACACATGCGCACACGTGCACACGCAAGCACGTACACACACACGCACACACACGCACGCACACACACATGCAAGCACGCATGCACACACGTACACACACACGCACGCACACGCGCGCACACACACATGCACGCGCACACATACACACACGTACACACACACGCACGCACACACGTACACACGCATGCACACACATACACACGCACGCACACACGTGCACACACACGCACACACACACGCACACGTACACGCAAGCACGCACACACGTACACACACGCACACATGCACGCAAGCACGCATGCACACACGTACACACACACACGCACGCACACACATACACACGCACGCACACACACACGCACACACACACGCACACACATATGCACGCACACACGTACACAGACGCACGCACGTGCACACGTACACACGCACGCACGCACGTGCACACGTACACACACATGCACGCAAGCATGCATGCACACACCTACACACACGCACGCACATTAGAATGTTCAGAAATTGTCCTAAAGTCACTTTATTCTTGCTTTTTCTCATATTATTCATATTATCTGCATTTATTTCCCCCAGAAAACCTTGAAATAAGACGTAGGCCTTTATTTTAATAGGATAATGATACGTAGATTCATCACAGGTCTGTGAAGCTGTAAAATGAAGCACAATAAACGTTTAAACCCACAAAAATCTCTCAAAAATGAAATATTACACTCACACTAACTAAATTTACATGTTATATTTCAATGTTTTGTAAAACTATTGTCTTTTATGTGTTGTTCTTATGAAAAACGAGTGATTTATCCTAATTAAAGCACTAATTATACCACTAAATACTGATAGAATAGTCAGTAATGGAGTTAATAATAACAAAAGTCATGTTTAGAGCTTCTTAAATTGACATTTTATCCGGATTTAAGCAACAAATAAAACCTACCTTGAGAACTTTGTCCGCGGTTAAAACGACTGGAAGAGAAGACGTTTTATTTTGAAAGTCAGTTATATGCAGCATGCATATAGATGCAGTAAATTTATTATAATAGATTAAACGTGTCACCGTTTCTGGACTTCAGGTCTCTGTGGATCACCTTCACTGGAGCCTCTGAGTGGAGGTAATGCATTCCTGCAGCAATTAGAATAAGAAAAATAAGTTTATATATATATATATAATATATTTCTTTGGTTTTTTACAAGTAAATTCACATTTGCTCTTGTTTTATTTCAGAAAATCAGATTTTGCATCACTTCTCTGCACTTTCAATTAAAAAAAACAGGTAAAAATGACAAAAATCATCTAAAAAAGCTGATTTATGCTCTATAGATACTGATAATAGTCTATAAATCTAATAGTCTCATTTTATTTTTTATTAAATCTTATTATTTTATAAATCTTGCTGTTATTAAATGGACTTGCTTATTATTTAAAGTACTATAGGATGTTCATTTCTTTGTTTTTTTACAGATAAATTCACATTTTCTCTTGTTTTATTTCAGAAAATCAGATTTTGCATCACTTCTCTGCACTTTCAATTAAAAAAACAGGTAAAAATAACAAAAATTGTCTAAAAAATATGATTTATGCTCTATAGATACTGATAAAATCCAGATTCCTGATAGTCCCATTTTATTTTTTGCTCTGAAATCATAGATCTGATTAAATAATGGACTTTTTTATTATAACCACAGGTAAATTCAAGTTTCCTTTCAGAAAATCAGACTTTTTAATTACAAAAAAATGTATAAATGCTAAAAAATCATCTTAAAAAAGATGCTGCATGGATCATAAGGATTAAAGATATTTTTATTTTATATTTTTGTACATTTATATTATTGTCTAAGTGTTTTTTCAGCACATCTGGGTCACATTTCACTGTGGGTCACTGGATCTTAGCTTATAGCTTAGCTTATAGCTTAGCTTATAGCTTAGCTTAGCTTATAGCTTAGCTTATAGCTTAGCTTAGCTTAGTTTATAGCTTAGCTTAGCAAGGCTGGAATAGGTCAAATTGTGATTTTATGATTATTTCTGGAGTTTTTCTGGAATTTTTCATTATCTAACTCTTAATAAAAAAGCAAAGAATGTATTTAAATGAACAGATATTGATTATTTTTATACTTCCTATATGAATACTAATTGATTATCAGCCAAAACAACCCAGTAACAGCCATTTTTAACATATAAAGTCAATAAATATTAAATAATTTGTTATGTATTTAGCCTCATATGTGTTTAGACATGTCTATCCTTACATATACTGTATTTAACTTTTAAATATTCTAGGATAATACATGATGAGGTTTTACCTCGGGCCATCTCCGCCGCCCAGGTCATGATCTGGCCCATGTCCATCTCCTCGCTGTCGTCGCTGGACAGGTAATCGTACAGAGAGCCGCCGCTCGCATACTCTGTGGAGATGTGACGGCAGCGTGTAAATAAACGGGGAAGAATTCAATTTACTGGTCGTAAACCAGCGTCCAGACTGGCCCAGACTGTTCTCCATTAAACACGTCGCCGCGGTATGTCGGAGCACGGCGTGAAAACGATAAAAAAATAAAGAGCGTCCTGTTTACAGGCTGCTGCTGCCACGCCGTCCATCACGGACTGAGCCCTGCATCAGGGAAACAACAGGTCAAAGGTCAACTGATGTTGTCAAAACACAAACCCTATTTAGCTGTTGGAATAAATGGTTCCCCTTTTTGCTGGGGACCCCATGGATCCACCTCAAGGACCCCTGGGGGTCCCCGGACCTCACTTTGAGATCCACTGTCATAGACTCTGATAATAATAGTTGCTATTATTAAACTTTATTTTAACATTATTAAACATTATTAAACCTATTTTTAGGTTGTTGTTTTATATTTAAATTCCATTAAAATTAAATAAAATAAATAATAAAATAAATTAAAAAATTAATAAAATAAAATTAATAAAATAAAATAATATTAAATTAAATTTAAAAAAATATACATGGAAATAAAAATGTGAAAATTACATTTGAATTAAAATAAAATAAATATATAATAAATAAAATAAAATAAAAATAAATAAAATAGATTAAATTAGATTAATTTAATTAGATTAAATTGAATTAAATAAAAAATGTGACTTTAAAATTCCCAAAAATAAAAATTTGAAAATTACATTTGAATTAAATAAAATAATTAATAAAATGAATAAATAATAAATAAAATAAAATAAAAATAAATTAAATTAGATTAAATTAAATTAAAAATGTGACTTTTTTTAAAATAAACTATTCAGCCCTAAAAACACATATATGGACAAAAAGAATATACACAAAAATAAAACTTCCAAAATAAAAATTCCATTTGAATTAAATAAAATAAATAATAAAATAAATAATAAAATAAATAAAAAATAAATAAAATAAAATAAAAATAAATAAAATTTAATTAAATTAAAAATGTGAATTTAAGATTTTCAGCCAAAAGCACTTTTATATAGTAATAAAATTGAGTACCTGTAAACTGTATATATTACTGCATATATACATATGTACTGACAACCTAAAATCTAGTCCTAAGCCCTAATACAACGTTATGCAACACAAAATAAGGAGATGTAAAGATAAAGCTCATTCTCATTATCTCATTCTGTTTTCTGTATCTTATTAAAGGATAAGATACAGAAAAAATTGGTAAAAGCTTTAATTAAATTGGATTTAACAAATAAACTCATTTTTTTCCAAATGGAGCTCCCCCTAGATTTTTTGAGCGTCTTTGCCGCAAACTTCAATCGGTTGTTACAGGCAGAAGGTTTTAGCTTTGAAGACCAAATGTAATATGTTTGTGAGGCTTGGTCTGAAGATGATATGTAGCAAATTTGATGTTGATCGGATGAAATTTGTGTCTTGTGAAAAGCTTTATGTGTTTTTGATAAAATCGCAAAATGGCGGAAGCTTTGACCAGTTGGTGGCGCTACAGAGTTTGAGCTGTTGACGTGAAACTTGCTGTAAAGAATCATGAGACTGTATAAAATCAGTTTTCCAAATTTCATACGTTTGTAGCATACGGTTCTATGGGCATGGACATCCTATACAGAAGAAAGATGTAAAATAATAAAAGAATAAACCATACAAACACTATGAGGCTTCACTGATTGGCCCATTATTATGGCCGTAAGAAGGAAATATCAAAGCTTCCAGGCTAATTAACAGTTGAATAGATAATAAAGTTCAACTCCCTTCACCTGTTTGAGCAGGTGAACTTTGTACTTCTAAGAGATTCGCCCACATTCCTGATCCTGATATGATTACAGGCTCTGACAGTGAAAGTAAAACTGTGAATGAGTTTTTAATCACGTGGCGTTAGTTAAACAGCGTTTTCAGAGCGTGTCACACACACACACAGGTCGACTGGCTCCTTGACAACTAAAACGTTTTCTTTCACAGCTGCAAAATGCTGCAGCGGCTGCTTGGTTACTGTTAGTTTTCCTGTTTGATATGACATGGCCACAGGAAATATGGAATATCTACAACTACGAAGGTTATTGACTTAAACCTGGAATTAAATAAATCTACAACATGTTCAGTGACTACAGAAGAGTCAGAATCTATTTATGGTAAATAGATAAAGCAACCAAAGCAGCTTCTTATAATCTACTTTTGTACCTTATGTAATATCTGGTTTTATTACAGTTATTTATTTGTAAAGAGAATGTAATTTGAGTCCTATAATTGAGTATCAAGTCTGTAAAACTAAACAAAATGTTATTATTATTGTTATGTTTTTTTTTATTTAATTACATTTATTTTTTATTTTATTTTTATATTTTAGTTTGGCTCATATATTATTTATTGTAAAAATAAAAAATACAATGAATTAAAAAGGAAAAATAAAATAAATGTTATTAAATATTAAAAAAATAATAATACAATATTCATATTTTTTATTATTATTGTTATGATTTGTTTAATTACTTATTTATTTTATTTTCATTTTTATTTTTTATTTTATTTTGGCTTATATATCATTCATTATAAAAACAAGAAATATAATAAAATAAAAATGTAATAAAAATTAAAATAAATGTAATTAAATATTAATAAATAATAATATAATATTCATATTTTTATTATTATTATGATTTGTTTATTTAATTACATTTGTTATATTTTCATTTTAATTTTTTATTTTATTTTTATATTTTAGTTTGGCTTATATATTATTTATTATAAAAATAAGAAATATGATAAAATTTAAATTAAATCAAAATTAAAATAAATGTAATTAAATATTAATAAATAATAATATAATATGCATATTTTTTATTATTGTTTTGATTTGTTAATAGATTTATTTTATATTCATTTTTATTTTTATATTTTAATTGGGCTTATATATTATTTATTGTAATAAAATAAATTAAAAATGAAAATAAAAATAAATATATAAATTAAATATAAATAAATATATATAAATATATATATATATATAATAATAATATATATATAATATATAAATTTTACAATATAATATATAGACTAAAATAAATATAGTTAGAATATTGGGAAAAAAACTAAAAAAAACTAAAATGATGTTTTAATACAGATAAAAATACTTTAAAACTCCTAAATCAGGAAAAAAGATTATCTTAAGTTCAATGATTAATAAGAGTTCAAAGGTCATTTATTTGTCCATAAAATCCTATAAATCCCACTGAGGATCATTCAGAATATATTCTGTAAGATGTTTATTATAAAGGAGACAATGAAATAATCACACAAACAGATTAAATCTAATTAAATATCTAAATAATGGGTACACATTTTCACTCATAAATGCTTTTTGATGAGTGTTTTATGACGAGTGTATATATATATATATATATATATATATATATATATATATATTCTTCTTTTAATCAGCTAATCAGCATTAAAACTATAAGTAGGTTTCGTCGGCTCAGTAGAAAAACCACAAAGTCGGTGAGAGGGGCCTGAACTGAAATAGCTGTGACGGGCAGATGCGAGGGTTGCCATGGTTACGCCTGATTACGACACAGAGAGGATGTGTTGTAATATCCTAAGAGATATGCAGTATTATGAGTAGATGTAGTAAAGTATTGCAGTATTATGAGTAGATGTAGTAAAGTATTGCAGTATTATGAGTAGATGTAGTAAAGTATTGCAGTATTATGAGTAGATGTAGTAAAGTATTGCAGTATTATGAGTAGATGTAGTAAAGTATTGCAGTATTATGAGTTGATGAAATAAAGTATTGCAGTATTATGAGTAGATGTAGTAAAGTATTGCAGTATTATGAGTAGATGTAGTAAAGTATTGCAGTATTATGAGTAGATGTAGTAAAGTATTGCAGTATTATGAGTAGATGTAGTAAAGTATTGCAGTACTATGAGTAGATGTAATAAAGTATTGCAGTATTATGAGTAGATGTAGTAAAGTATTGCAGTATTATGAGTAGATGTAGTAAAGTATTGCAGTATTATGAGTAGATGTAGTAAAGTATTGCAGTATTATGAGTAGATGTAGTAAAGTATTGCAGTATTATGAGTAGATGTAGTAAAGTATTGCAGTATTATGAGTAGATGTAGTAAAGTATTGCAGTATTATGAGTTGATGAAATAAAGTATTGCAGTATTATGAGTAGATGTAGTAAAGTATTGCAGTATTATGAGTAGATGTAGTAAAGTATTGCAGTATTATGAGTTGATGAAATAAAGTATTGCAGTATTATGAGTAGATGTAGTAAAGTATTGCAGTATTATGAGTAGATGTAGTAAAGTATTGCAGTATTATGAGTAGATGTAGTAAAGTATTGCAGTATTATGAGTAGATGTAGTAAAGTATTGCAGTACTATGAGTAGATGTAATAAAGTATTGCAGTATTATGAGTAGATGTAGTAAAGTATTGCAGTATTATGAGTAGATGTAGTAAAGTATTGCAGTATTATGAGTAGATGTAGTAAAGTATTGCAGTATTATGAGTAGATGTAGTAAAGTATTGCAGTATTATGAGTAGATGTAGTAAAGTATTGCAGTATTATGAGTAGATGTAGTAAAGTATTACAGTATTATGAGTAGATGTAGTAAAGTATTACAGTATTATGAGTAGATGTAGTAAAGTATTGCAGTACTATGAGTAGATGTAATAAAGTATTGCAGTACTATGAGTAGATGTAATAAAGTATTGCAGTATTATGAGTAGATGTAGTAAAGTATTGCAGTACTATGAGTAGATGTAATAAAGTATTGCAGTATTATGAGTAGATGTAGTAAAGTATTGCAGTACTATGAGTAGATGTAATAAAGTATTGCAGTATCATGAGTAGATGTAGTAAAGTATTGCAGTATTATGAGTAGATGTAGTAAAGTATTGCAGTATTATGAGTAGATGTAGTAAAGTATTGCAGTATTATGAGTAGATGTAGTAAAGTATTGCAGTATTATGAGTAGATGTAGTAAAGTATTGCAGTATTATGAGTAGATGTAATAAAGTATTGCAGTATCATGAGTAGATGTAATAAAGTATTGCAGTATTATGAGTAGATGTAGTAAAGTATTGCAGTATTATGTGTAGATTTAATAAAATATTGCAGTATTATGAGTAGATGTAGTAAAGTATTGCAGTATTATGAGTAGATGTAGTAAAGTATTGCAGTATTATAAGTAGATGTAGTAAAGTATTGCAGTATCATGAGTAGATGTAGTAAAGTATTGCAGTATTATGTGTAGATTTAATAAAATATTGCAGTATTATGAGTAGATGTAGTAAAGTATTGCAGTATTATGAGTAGATGTAGTAAAGTATTGCAGTATTATAAGTAGATGTAGTAAAGTATTGCATTATTATGAGTAGATGTAGTAAAGTATTGCAGTATTATGTGTAGATTTAATAAAATATTGCAGTATTATGAGTAGATGTAGTAAAGTATTGCAGTATTATGAGTAGATGTAGTAAAGTATTGCAGTATTATGAGTAGATGTACTAAAGTTTTGAAGTATTATTATTATATATTATATATATTTATAGATGGGATCCATCACAGCTTTTATTATACAACTGTTTCTTAATGAGTTGCAAAAGTCAATTACTGTAATTTACTTAATTTAATTAGTTTTCTGAGGATCGTTGACTTATTTATGTAACGTAAAAGTTTTGTTAGTAAATAAAATGCATGTAAATAGTTTGTTAAAGTGAGATTTCTGATTATTATGTCATATTTTATCTCCTGTTCCTGCAGAGTTTGACTGAGCTTAGCATCAGATAATGAATGTCATGTTAAAATGTTGTTTTATTGCTCCGTTTATTGCAAAAATACAGTGAATCCCATTGTTTCTCTCTATCAGAACACAGATTATAACGAGCGTATTTATCATTTTCAGAGAGTGGAGGAACAAAGACGGCGTTGTTGCTGCTCTGTTGGACATTTTTAACATTTTCTATCATCAACACAAAGATGGGCATTGTAATGAGCAGAGTGGGAGTTGTTCCATTTTTACTGGCGCTTTTTCTTAAAGTTGTGGTTTCATGGACAAGGAATCAGATTATGAGCTGAGTTCACTGGGTTTGACTAAATGTCACCATGGAAACTTCATTCCTTTATCGACAGCCTCTAAATATGAGAAGCAAAGATGTTCACAGGAGGATGTAACTGTTAAAAATGCACCATGAAATGCATTTTTCTATGTCTAAACATGCATTAAAGTGCCCTTTTTAAATTTATACTAAAGTGATTTTTTTATGTCTAAACATGCATGAAACTGTCCTTTTAAATGTCTAAACATGCACTAAAGTGCCCTTTTTAAATGTATAATTGTATACTAAAGTGCCCTTGTAAATGTAAGTATGCAATAAGTGCCCCTTTATATGTCTAAATGTGCACTAAAGTGCCCTTTTTAAATGTCTAAATGTGCACTAAAGTGCCCTTTTTAAATGTCTAAATGTGCACTTAAGTGTCCTTTTAAATGTTTAAGTGTGCATAAAGTTCCTTTTTTAAAATGTCTAAATGTGCATAAAAGTCCCCTTTCTAAAGGTTTAATTATATACTAAAGTGCCCTTTCTAAATTTATTAACATGCACTAAAGTGCCCTTTCTACATTTATTAATATGAACTAAAGTGCCATTTTAAATGTCTATACATGTACTAAAGTGTCCTTTCAATTGTCTAAATGTGCACTAAAGTGCCCTTTATAAATTTGCAATAAGTGCCCTTTCTAAGTATTTAAATGTATACTAAAGTGCCCTTATTAACATGAACTAAAGTGCCCTTTTGAATGTCTAAATGTGCACTGAAGGGCTATTTTAAATGTATAAATGTGCACTAAAGTGCCCATTTAAATGTTTAAGTGTACATAAAGTTCCCTTTTTAAAATGTCTAAATGTTTAAACATATACCAAAGTGCCCTTTCTAAATCTATTAACATGCACTAAAGTGCTCTTTTAAATGTCTAAATGTGCACTAAAGTGCCCTTAAATGTTTAAGTGTACACAAAATTACCTTTTTAAAATGTCTAAATGTGAAAAAAGTCCCTTTTCTAAATGTTTAAATGTATACTAAAGTGTCCTTTCTAAATGTATTAACATGCACTAAAGTGCCCTTTTAAATGTCTAAACATGTACAAAAGTGCCCATTTAAATGTATAAATGTGCACTAAAGTGCCCCTTTAAATGTTTAAGTGTACAAGTTCCCTTTTTAAAATGTCTAAATGTGCATAAAGTCCCCTTTCACAAACATATACTAAAGTGTCCTTATTTACATGTACTAAAGTGCCCTTTTAATTGTCTAAATGTGCCCTTTAAAATGTCTAAGTGTACATAAAGTTCTCTTATTAAAATGTGTAAATGTGCATAAAAGTCCTCTTTCTAAGTATTTAAATGTATACTAAAGTGCCCTTATTAACATGAACTAAAGTGCCCATTTAAATGGATAAATGTGCACTAAAGTGCCCATTTAAATGTATTAATGTGCACTAAAGTGCCCCTTTAAATGTTTAAGTGTACAAGTTCCCTTTTTAAAATGTCTAAATGTGCATAAAGTCCCCTTTCACAAACATATACTAAAGTGTCCTTATTTACATGTACTAAAGTGCCCTTTTAATTGTCTAAATGTGCAATAAGTGCCCTTTTAAATGTTTAAGGGTACATAAAGTTCACCTTTTTAAAATGTCTAAATGTGCATAAAAGTCCCCTTTCTAAATATTTAAATGTATACTAAAGTGCCCTTATTAACATGAACTAAAGTGCCCTTATTAACATGAACTAAAGTGCCCTTTCTACATTTATTAACATGAACTAAAGTGCCCTTATTAACATGAACTAAAGTGCCCTTTCTACATTTATTAACATGAACTAAAGTGCCCTTTTAAATGTCTAAATGTACATAAAGTTCACTTTTTAAAATGTGTAAATGTGCATAGTGCCCTTATTAACATGAAGTAAAGTGCCCTTTCTACATTTATTAACATGAACTAAACTGCCCTTTAGTGGTTTATAAATTAGGTTTATAAATTAGCCAATAAACTCAATACTCATATATGATGTAGTAAAGTATTGCAGTATTATGAGTAGATGTAGTAAAGTATTGCAGTATTATGAGTAGATGTAGTAAAGTATTGCAGTATTATGAGTATATTTAATAAAGTATTGCAGTATTATGAGTAGATGTAGATCATAGAACCAGGTTATTATAACAGTAATATTCTAGTACAGTAGTTTTTTCATGTCTCACCCAGGAATTAATCTATAAAATCAACATATTTGTATATTTTAGCCTTTTTTTCTGTCCTGGATGTAAAACTCACCGGTGACGATGCCGTAGTTCGGAGCCTCGACGACGGCTCCATAGAACTGGATGATGTTCCTGTGGCTGAGGACGCTGAGGATCTCAGCCTGAGAGAAAACACAAAACAACTAAAACTTTTTTATTTCTTTCCTTTTTTTTATATATGACGACGTCTAAAAGGGGAAAAAACAAAAGGCGAAGGTGTGAAGCAATTACTGGCAGAGAAAGATGACGGTGAAAAGAGAGAACAGGAACCCCGACAACTCATTTACCTGAAGCCAAACACTGTAATTACTTTAAAACGAACAATCGCTCCCGCGTGAAAGACTTTATTATTTCCAGCGAACAATCATCTCTCCGGCACTTGAGTGAAGTTGAATGGTCGCCGCGATCTTTCACAGGAGAAACAATGAATAATTTCATATCGCCGGGCCAACAAATGTTATACAATTTCCCCCTGAAAAGAATTCAAGGATAATTTTTTGTCTTTAGGATAATGAGCCTTTGAAAGAAGTTTCCAGAACAGACTTGTGTTGTAATTGAGGTGAAATACATCCTCTCATTCATTTCTTGCTCCTCATGGGGGAGTATAATGACCATGAGTGATGGGTACAGGAGTCACCACATTTACCCGGCAATTACCGCCATTACCTCAATTAAAAAAAAAAAAAGAAAAAAGGGTATATGTTGGACTTTAATTGCGACTCCTACCTCGTTCTCGATCTTCAGCAGCTTTTTCACCGCCACCTCTTTGTCCCGGGAGATCCAGCGGGCCCGGTACACGCTGCCGAAGCTGCCGCCGCCGCAGTTCTCGTGGAAGAGGACGTCGTCGAACCGGATCTGAACGAAGGAGGCGCCGTGGGACGACATGGAATACTGACGGCCAGGGTCACAGGGGTCGCAGTACTAGGAGTATTACAAGTATTACGGTACTAGGAGGAGATGTAGTAAAGTACTACAGTATTATGAGTAGATGTAGTAAAGTATTGCAGTATTATGAGTAGATGTAGTAAAGTATTGCAGTATTATGAGTAGATGTAGTAAAGTATTGCAGTATTATGAGTAGATGTAGTAAAGTATTGCAGTATTATGAGTAGATGTAGTAAAGTATTGGAGTATTATGAGTAGCTGTAGTAAAGTATTGCAGTATTATGAGTAGCTGTAGTAAAGTATTGCAGTATTATAAGTAGCTGTAGTAAAGTATTGCAGTATTATGAGTAGCTGTAGTAAAGTATTGCAGTATTATAAGTAGATGTAGTAAAGTATTGCAGTATTATAAGTAGATGTAGTAAAGTATTGCAGTACTAGGAGGAGATGTAGTAAAGTATTGCAGTATTATGAGTAGATGTAGTAAAGTATTGCAGTATTATGAGTAGATGTAGTAAAGTATTGCAGTATTATGAGTAGATGTAGTAAAGTATTGCAGTATTATGAGTAGATGTAGTAAAGTATTGCAGTATTATGAGTAGATGTAGTAAAGTATTGCAGTATTATGAGTAGCTGTAGTAAAGTATTGCAGTATTATAAGTAGCTGTAGTAAAGTATTGCAGTATTATGAGTAGCTGTAGTAAAGTATTGCAGTATTATGAGTAGCTGTAGTAAAGTATTGTAGTATTATGAGTAGCTGTAGTAAAGTATTGCAGTATTATAAGTAGATGTAGTAAAGTATTGCAGTATTATCAGTAGATGTAGTAAAGTATTGCAGTATTATGAGTAGATGTAGTAAAGTATTGTAGTATTATGAGTATATGTAGTAAAGTATTGCAGTATTATGAGTAGCTGTAGTAAAGTATTACAGTATTATGAGTAGATGTAGTAAAGTATTGCAGTATTATGAGTAGATGTAGTAAAGTATTGCAGTATTATGAGTAGATGTAGTAAAGTATTGCAGTATTATAAGTAGATGTAGTAAAGTATTGCAGTATTATGAGTAGATGTAGTAAAGTATTGCAGTATTATGAGTAGATGTAGTAAAGTATTGCAGTATTATAAGTAGATGTAGTAAAGTATTGCAGTATTATGAGTAGATGTAGTAAAGTATTGCAGTATCATGAGTAGATGTAGTAAAGTATTGCAGTATTATGAGTAGATGTAGTAAAGTATTGCAGTATTATGAGTAGATGTAGTAAAGTATTGCAGTATTATGAGTAGATGTAAAGTATTACAGTACTATGAGTAGATGTAAAGTATTACAGTACTATGAGTAGATGTAGTAAAGTATTGCAGTATTATGAGTAGTACTACTCCAGTTGGCTGTTTTACTCCACTGGTTCTCAACATAGGGGTCGCGGCCCTGTAAAGGGTCAGCAGAAACATGTATCACGTATCATCGCATCACATGAAAATACTACAAAAAGTACTCAGGATACTGCACTTTTCTACTTTCCACCAGCGACAATGAGGCGAATCCCAGTTGCCGCGGCAACCCGCCTGTCAAAATAAATCTTGATTAGTGTCTCGGAATGTGCTAGGAGCATGTGACAGCTGTTATTGGACATTAACATGCTGCTGCAGACCGAGCCGCTGGCAGCCCGCCGCCTCTCCAGCCTAATTTATTTTTCGTGGGGTTCCGAACCACAGCCGCCGCCTGCGGTTTGACACGTGGCCGCCGGGCCCTTCATGCCGCCGTGTTTGCTATCCCACGCCGGAGAGAGCTCCGACATCCACGTAACCTCCATCGGACGGACAATGGAGGAGCGAGAGTAAATGGGCAGAAAGCGGCGGCTCCCCTCTGTGACAATGGAGGAGAAAAAACACCAAAAACAACGAGGAAAAGCTGCGGAATGGTCCTTTAAATGCTGCAACTGCTGTGGATGGACAATAAACAGAAGCAGAGTTTACTGTGATGATGGAAGATGGTGTTTGATGCTGGATCACACAGTACTGCATCAGGGAAAGTAACTATGGATAGTAACTTGATGTACTTGTACTTTACATCAAGTACTACTGCTGCAATACTTCAATACATCACCTCATAATACTACATCTACTCATTATACTGCAATACGTTACTACATCTACTCATAATACTGCAATACTTTACTACATCTACTTATAATACTGCAATACTTTACTACATCTACTCATTATACTGCAATACTTTACTACATCTACTCATGATACTGCAATACTTTACTACATCTACTCATAATACTGCAATACTTTACTACATCTACTCATAATACTGCAATACTTTACTACATCTACTCATTATACTGCAATACTTTACTATATCTACTCATTATACTGCAATACTTTACTACATCTACTCATAATACTGCAATACTTTACTACATCTACTCATAATACTGCAAAACTTTACTACATCTACTCATAATACTGCAATACTTTACTACATCTACTCATAATACTGCAATACTTTACTACATCTATTCATAATACTGCAATACTTTACTACATCTACTCATAATACTGCAATACTTTACTACATCTGCAATACTTTACTACATCTACTCATAATACTGCAATACTTTACTACATCTACTCATAATACTGCAAAACTTTACTACATCTACTCATAATACTGCAATACTTTACTACATCTACTCATAATACTGCAATACTTTACTACATCTACTCATAATACTGCAATACTTTACTACATCTACTCATAATACTGCAATACTTTACTACGTCTACTCATAATACTGCAATACTTTACTACATCTACTTATAATACTGCAATACTTTACTACATCTACTTATAATACTGCAATACTTTAATACATCTACTCATAATACTGTAATACTTTACTACATCTACTCATAATACTGCAATACTTTACTACATCTACTCATAATACTGCAATACTTTACTACGTCTACTCATAATACTGCAATACTTTACTACATCTACTTATAATACTGCAATACTTTACTACATCTACTTATAATACTGCAATACTTTAATACATCTACTCATAATACTGTAATACTTTACTACATCTACTCATAATACTGCAGTACTTTACTGCATCTACTCATAATACTGCAATACTTTACTACATCTACTCATGATACTGCAATACTTTACTACATCAACTCATAATACTGCAATACTTTACTACATCTACTCATAATACTGCAATACTTTACTACATCAACTCATAATACTGCAATACTTTACTACATCTACTCATAATACTGCAATACTTTACTACATCTACTGATAATACTGCAATACTTTACTACATCTACTGATAATACTACAATACTTTACTACATCTACTCATGATACTGCAATACTTTACTACATCAACTCATAATACTGCAATACTTTAATACATCTACTCATAATACTGCAATACTTTACTACATCTACTGATAATACTACAATACTTTACTACATCTACTCATAATACTGCAATACTTTACTACATCTACTCATAATACTACAATACTTTACTACATCTACTCATAATACTGCAATACTTTACTACATCTACTCATAATACTGCAATACTTTACTACATCTACTTATAATACTGCAATACTTTACTACATCTACTCATTGTACTGTAATACTTTACTACATCTACTTGTAATACTGCAAAACTTTACTACATCTACTCATAATACTGCAATACTTTACTACATCTACTCATGATACTGCAATACTTTACAATATCTACTCATAATACTGCGACACCTCAACTCATAATACTGTAGTACTATAACTCATAATACTGCAATACTTTACTATATCTACTCATAATACTGCAATACTTTACTACATATACTCATAATACTGCAATACTTTACTATATCAACTCATAATACTGCAATATTTTACTACTTCAACTCATAATACTGCAGTACTTTAACTACATACTTTCACTTTCACTACTTCTTCCACATGTTTATATTATAAATAATGAACATTTAGCATCAAACTACATCAAACTACTGCAACATGTGTCTCTTTATTCTACACATCATACTGTGTACAGTACTGCGTGTACTCTGCGTGTACTCTGCGTGTACTCTGCGTGTACCCAGCGTGTACTCTGCGTGTACTCTGCGTGTACTACTCGTTAAATCACATCACATGTAGTATAAAAGTATCCGTGAACATCTGGATTACTGCATGTTTCGTACCGTCAGGCAGCGGCGCGGGTCGAAGGTTCGGATCTCGTCTTCGGATCCTCGCAGCGGCAGAAACAGCGACAGTTGAGTTCCGGTAAATCTCGTGACGTTTCTCGAGTTCTTCGCGGTGTTTTTTACCGGTTGCACAACTTCTTCCAGCCGCTGCGTTCACGCGTCTTCCCCCCGCAACGTTTCCACCGGGAACCCGCAGCAGGAGCCGCTGCAGCCTGGAGAAACAGCGACCCCCGCTGGTCAGGAGAGGAACTGCTGCTGTTATAGACCGGGGGGAAAGGTGGGGCCCGCGGATCCATGAGGGTCCCCCTTAAATCAATCCTTTAATTAATTAGGATTTATCCGCCACGTGTCATTACTGTGAAATCATGTAATCAAACAAAGATCTAATTAAATTCAGTTTAGAAATAGTAATAATAAATAAGTAAAATAAATATTCATGATCAGTCATAATTAAAATAATTTAAATATGTAAAATATAATAATGATAAAAAAGTAATGATCAATAATATTAAAAATAATCCAATTAAAATGTGTTAAAATATAAGTAAATAAATTATTAGCAATAATAAAATAATAGAAAAATTTATATTAGTTAAACTCATAAGTAAAGTAATAAAAAATAATACAATTAAAATTAAACTCTAAACTATTAAATTATTTATTAATATAATTTAATATAATTTATTAATAAAATTATTAAAAACTATTAAAATTTAATTTAAAAGATACTAATACTTAAATTGAGTTTAGAAATAGTAATAATAAATAACTAATATTAAAAAGTAAAATTAAAATTTGTTAAAACAAATATTATAGGCATATTCATGATCAGTCATAATTAAAAAAATATAAATAAAATATTTAAAATATAATAATGATAAAAAAGTAATCATCAATCATATTAAAAATAATCAAATTAAAATTTGTTAAAATATAAGTAAATAAATTATTAGCAATAATAAAATAATAGAAAAATTTATATTAGTTAAACTCATAAGTAAAATAATAAAAAATAATTAAAATGAAACTTATTTAGTAATAATAAAAAATCTGTTAAATAAAAATCATAATGATAAGCACAGTAATGATTAGATATAAATAATACAATTAAAATGTTAAATCAAAAATAGTAATTATAATCGAAGTAATGATTAGTAATAATTAATAAAATAGTAAGATTTAACTTAATTAAATAGTAATGTTAATGATAATTAAACAGTATAAAAAACTACTAAAATTAAAAATAAAATTTAAAAGATACTATTACTTAAAGACTGTCTTTTAATGTAATAATAATAATAATTTAATATTAAAGTATAATAATTAAATGATGTCTTTTATTTTGAAAATCCTCTCAGTAGCCTTTGAATTAACATAACATCCATTTTACTCTTATTATTTTATTTATTATTATTTATATAATTATTTATAATTTTAACTTTGAATTATTTTGACATATTAATCACTTTAATTTGCTTTTATTTCATTGAAATAATTCTGAATGGAACCACATAAAAAGACATTAAGCTGCAGAAATACATCTAAAATATTTAATATTTACAGCAGACAAAAGGATTTCAGACATTTATGTATCTCAGACTTTAGGAATGTGCTCAACGCTCAATAAAAAGTCATAAAACCAGGAACCGTTTGCATGCTGATGACAAAATAAATATCTGTATACAATTTACAGCACATAACAAACAACCCCACAAATATGTAGAAATATTGTTTGATACAAAAGATAAGAAACAACTGAATATCAGGAATATCCATAACGTTGCATTTGTCTTAAAGCTTCAGCGTCACGAAGTGTTAAAATCTGAAATGTTACGCGGTAAATGGGAGGAAAAAAGGTCTTTTCCAAGCAGCAGAGACACGAGGAGCTGCAGCCGCAGACGTTTCACGACCTGCGAGGTTCTAGTCCGTGAGAAAGCTGCGTCAGCGTCCGCTGGTTGTCGATGACGTGCAGCTGGCGAACGTAACTCCGAGCCTCAGGATGGTTTTTACTGGCCACAGGAGAGTCGGGACCTGGGGGGAGCAGGGACCAGGAAAATGGATAAATCATCAGGGGAAATGGTTCATTAAAATAGGATGAAATGAGTGTTCAGGACGTACTGAAGTATTATTATAACATATGAGAAAAATGGAAAAATTATCAGAAAAAATGTCTCAAATATTCAGTAAAAATAGGATGAAATGAGTGTTTGTGACTTATTGAAATATTATTATAACATATGAGAAAAATGGAAAAATTATCAGGAAAAATGTCCCAAATATTCAGTAAAAATAGGATGATATGAGTGTTTGTGACTTATTGAAATATTATTATAAAATATGAGGAAAATGGAAAAATTATCAGAAAAAATGTCCAAGATATTCAGTAAAAATAGGATGAAATGAGTGTTTGTGACTTATTGAAATATTATTATAAAATATGAGAAAAATGGAAAAATTACCAGGAAAAATGTCCAAGATATTCAGTAAAAATAGGATGAAATGAGTGTTTGTGACTTATTAAAATATTATTATAAAATATGAGAAAAATGGAATAATTATCAGGAAAAATGTCCAAGATATTCAGTAAAAATAGGATGAAATGAGTGTTTGTGACTTATTGAAATATTATTATAAAATATGAGAAAAATGGAAAAATTAACAGGAAAAATGTCCAAGATATTCAGTAAAAATAGGATGAAATGAGTGTTTGTGACTTATTGAAATATTATTATAACATATGAGAAAAATGGAAAAATTATCAGGAAAAATGTCCCAAATATTCAGTAAAAATAGGATGAAATGAGTGTTTGTGACTTATTGAAATATTATTATAACATATGAGAAAAATGGAAAAATTATCAGAAAAAATGTCCAAGATATTCAGTAAAAATAGGATGAAATGAGTGTTTGTGACTTATTAAAATATTATTATAACATATGAGGAAAATGGAAAAATTATCAGGAAAAATGTCCCAAATATTCAGTAAAAATAGGATGAAATGAGTGTTTGTGACTTATTGAAATATTATTATAAAATATGAGGAAAATGGAAAAATTAACAGGAAAAATGTCCCAGATATTCAGTAAAAATAGGATGAAATGAGTGTTTGTGACTTATTGAAATATTATTATAACATATGAGAAAAATGGAAAAATTATCAGAAAAAATGTTCAAGATATTCAGTAAAAATAGGATGAAATGAGTGTTTGTGACTTATTGAAATATTATTATAAAATATGAGAAAAATGGAAAAATTATCAGAAAAAATGTCCAAGATATTCAGTAAAAATAGGATGAAATGAGTGTTTGTGACTTATTAAAATATTATTATAACATATGAGAAAAATGGAAAAATTATCAGGAAAAATGTCCCAAATATTCAGTAAAAATAGGATGAAATGAGTGTTTGTGACTTATTGAAATATTATTATAAAATATGAGAAAAATGGAAAAATTAACAGGAAAAATGTCCCAGATATTCAGTAAAAATAGGATGAAATGAGTGTTTGTGACTTATTGAAATATTATTATAACATATGAGAAAAATGGAAAAATTATCAGAAAAAATGTTCAAGATATTCAGTAAAAATAGGATGAAATGAGTGTTTGTGACTTATTGAAATATTATTATAAAATATGAGAAAAATGGAAAAATTATCAGGAAAAATGTCCCAAATATTCAGTAAAAATAGGATGAAATGAGTGTTTGTGACTTACTGAAATATTATTATAACATATGAGGAAAATGGAAAAATTATCAGGAAAAATGTCCCAGATATTCAGTAAAAATAGGATGAAATGAGTGTTTGTGACTTATTGAAATATTATTATAACATATGAGAAAAATGGAAAAATTACCAGGAAAAATGTTCAAGATATTCAGTAAAAATAGGATGAAATGAGTGTTTATGACTTATTGAAATATTATTATAAAATATGAGAAAAATGGAAAAATTATCAGGAAAAATGTCCAAGATATTCAGTAAAAATAGGATGAAATGAGTGTTTGTGACTTATTAAAATATTATTATAACATATGAGGAAAATGGAAAAATTATCAGGAAAAATGTCCCAAATATTCAGTAAAAATAGGATGAAATGAGTGTTTGTGACTTATTGAAATATTATTATAACATATGAGAAAAATGGAAAAATTATCAGGAAAAATGTCCCAAATATTCAGTAAAAATAGGATGAAATGAGTGTTTGTGACTTATTGAAATATTATTATAAAATATGAGGAAAATGGAAAAATTACCAGGAAAAATGTCCAAGATATTCAGTAAAAATAGGATGAAATGAGTGTTTGTGACTTATTAAAATATTATTATAACATATGAGAAAAATGGAATAATTATCAGGAAAAATGTCCCAGATATTCAGTAAAAATAGGATGAAATGAGTGTTTGCGACTTATTGAAATATTATTATAAAATATGAGAAAAATGGAAAAATTATCAGGAAAAATGTCCCAAATATTCAGTAAAAATAGGATGAAATGAGTGTTTGTGACTTATTGAAATATTATTATAAAATATGAGAAAAATGGAAAAATTATCAGGGAAAATGTCCCAAATATTCAGTAAAAATAGGATGAAATGAGTGTTTGTGACTTATTGAAATATTATTATAAAATATGAGAAAAATGGAAAAATTATCAGGAAAAATGTCCCAAATATTCAGTAAAAATAGGATGAAATGAGTGTTTGTGACTTATTGAAATATTATTATAAAATATGAGAAAAATGGAAAAATTATCAGGGAAAATGTCCCAAATATTCAGTAAAAATAGGATGAAATGAGTGTTTGCGACTTATTGAAATATTATTATAAAATATGAGAAAAATGGAAAAATTATCAGGGAAAATGTCCCAGATATTCAGTAAAAATAGTGAATTTCTTGGAAAAATATTAAAATGAAAAATATTAAATGTAAAGCTTAAAATGTTATGAAATGGTTGTTCAGGAATTTACTGAAAATATTATTATCATAATAATATAATAATAATAAAAAAAATAAGTACATTTAAAAAAATAAAAAAAATAATAAATAAACCTTATGAAAAATATATTAAATATAAACAATGAAAATGTTATGAAATGGTTGTTCAGGAATTTACTGAAAAATATGATAAATTATGAAAAAAATGGAAAAAAAAAAAAAAAAAAATGGAAAAATGCCCAGGATATTCACTAAAAATGTTCTGAAATGAGTGTTCATGACTTACTAAAATATGATAATTTATTTA
Source organism: Lepturacanthus savala (assembly GCA_030544235.1). Lineage (NCBI taxonomy): Eukaryota > Metazoa > Chordata > Actinopteri > Scombriformes > Trichiuridae > Lepturacanthus > Lepturacanthus savala. Next base: position 3,138,127 of record CM060470.1, on the reverse strand, counting down.
AAAAATATATATATTAAATGTAAACGTTAAAAATGTTCTGAAATGTTTTTTCAGGAATTTAGTGAAAAATATTATAAATTATGAAAAAATAAAAAAAAAATTGTAATGTAGACCATAAAAATGTTATGAAATGGTTATTTATGACTTACTAAAATATGATAAATTATAACAAAAAATATATTAAATGTAAACGTTAAAAATGTTATGAAATGTTTGTTCAGGAATTTACTGAAAAATATTATAAAATATGAGAAAAATTTAAAAATAATCAGGAAAAATGTCCAAGATGTTCAGTAAAAATAGGATGAAATGAGTGGTCAGGATTTACTAAAAATATAATAAATTATGAAATAAATATTAATATATTATATAATATATATATAATATTAATATTATGTCAAACTTTAAAATGGTTGTTCAAGAATTTACTGAAAAATATGATAAATTATGAAAAATATATTAAATGTAGACCATGAAAATGTTATGAAATGGTTGTTTAGGAATTTACTGAAAATATAATAATAATAATATAATAATAATAATAATGAAATAAATACATTTAAAAAATTATAAAAAATAATAATATTATTATAAATTATGTGAAAAATGGAAAAATTATCAGGAAAAATGTCCAAGATGTTCACTAAAAATGTTCTGAAATGGTTGTTCATGACTTATTAAAAAATATGATAAATTATAAAAATATATTAACTGTAAACGTTAAAAATGTTATGAAATAGTTGTTCAGGAATTTATTGAAAAATATGATAAATTACAAAAATATATTAAATGTAAACTTTAAAAATATTATGTTCAGGAATTTACTGAAAAATATGAGAAATTATGAGAAAAATGTAAAAAAAAAATACCAGGAAAAATGTCCAAGATATTCCCTTAAAATGTTCTGAAATGGTTGTTCATGACTTACTAAAACATGATAAATTATAAAAAATATATTAAATATAAACCTTAAAAATGTTATGAAATGATTGTTCAGGAATTTACTGAAAAATTGTATAAATTATGAGAAAAATGTAAAAATTACCAGGAAAAATGTCCAAGATATTCACTAAAAATGTTATGAAATTAGTGCTCATGACTTACTAAAAAATTTTATAAATTATAAAAAATATATATTAAATGTAAACCATAAAAATGTTATGAAATGATTGTTCATGATTTACTGAAAAATATTATAAATTATGAGAAAACTGTCCAATATATTCCCTAAAAATATTGTGAAATAATTGTGCAGGAAATTACTGAAAAATATTATAAATTATAAGAAAAACATCAAATGTAAACACTAAAAATGTGATGAAATGATAAATAACTTACTGAACGGTTGACTTCTACAGTATCTCATGATCTTCACTGTGTTCGCTATCATTCTCTGTGAAAATAATAAAAAAAGCTGTTTTTATTTTGTCATTTTAATAGGTTGACAATATGCATTTTGGATTTTTGGGGGGTGTACTGTCCCTTTAAGAAGAATCTGCATCTCACCATTTTCTCAAAATTGACTAAATTGTCGATGACTGTCTTGTTTCCCTCGTGAGTAAATGTCATATCTGCAAAAAGAAGGAGATAATGTGAAGCGTCAGTTGATCATCGTCCAGGTCAAAGCCGTGTTTCAGGAATAATGAGACCTTTGACCTTTGATGAGCAGCGGCATGAAGGGAATGATGGGCGGCTCCAGCTTGGCCACGGTGAGCCGGTAGGCTCGGTGGTTCCTGGACGGGTCCTGTGGAAACAGTCGCACTGGTCTGTTAAAAGTGGCGCGTCACGGCTGCAGCCACAGAAACTCCACTAAAACCACCAGGGACGATGCTGCAAAACTCTAAACGCAACACAACAAAGGCTGGATTTACCATCAAGTTCTCAAATTCCACGAAAAACTTCTTGAATTTGCTGGGAAGTTTCTGCAAAGACAGAAGACAACAGAGGTTAAAATGTGGTTTTTCTATTCAGAATTAAATGCATGAACAGAAATCCTCTTTATTTTATTTATTTGCACCTTTTTTAATTTCATTGTATGTGTTATGTTCACTGACAATAAAGGACGTTTCTATTCTATTCCTTTTTATTCTATTCTAGTTTTGACTCATAAATAAAATGACTAATTCATATTTTCAGACTCTATATAAATATTCTATTGCAAAACACTGCTATAAATGATAATAAATGACTTAAACCTGGTTTTAAAATAAATCTACAACATGTGAGGTGACTACAGAAGAGTCAGAATCTATTTATAGTTAGAATATTGAAAAAGAAACTTTATTTAAAACTTAAAACAAGAGCAAACTGACACAAATCAGGAACTTGAAATACGCTAAATTATCTGTTTTTCAATTTATGTTGCTGTTACAGAGCAAATAGAGTCAGAATATTGGAAAAAAAACTTTATTTAAAACTTAAAAACAAAACAAAACTGAGTCGAATCAAGAAAAAAACTTGAAATAATCTAAATTATCTGCAATCAAGAGGTCAAAGGTCAATGATTTGTCCATAAAATCCTATAAATCCTACTGAGGATCATTATAGAGCATGAAGAATATATTCTGTAAGATGTACTACAGAAAAAAACTTTATTTAAAACTTAAAACAAGAGCAAACTGACACAAATCAGGAAAATCACTTGTAAATAATAATAATAATAACAGGGAACACTGTAACTCCATAAAGTGAGTAAATATTGAGGTTTTTATGTATTATTCATATATTTAGTATTGTAGAAAACCATCTAACCACTTAAAATAGTAGCAAATAGTCTTTGAGTTTTATTTTCTGATTAACTCACATATTCATGATATTCTTATTATTTTACACCTGTATTATATATAGAAAATACAAGAAAGTAGATATAATACACATATACTCATGTTTATTAATGGGAAAATAGTAGTAAATAATCATATTTTGAGATATTAAGTCTTTATTTAGAGATATTAACTTGTTATTTAGAGATATTAAGTCATTATTTGGAGATATTAAGTCTTTATTTAGAGATATTAACTTATTTTTTGAGATATTAAGTTGTTATTTAGAGATATTAAGTCATTATTTGGAGATATTAAGTCTTTATTTAGAGATATTAAGTCTTTATTTAGAGATATTAAGTCTTTATTTAGAGATATTAAGTCTTTATTTAGAGATATTGAGTCTCTATTTAGAGATATTAAGTCTTTATTTAGAGATATTGAGTCTCTATTTAGAGATATTAAGTCTTTATTTAGAGATATTAAGTCTTTATTTAGAGATATTGAGTCTTTATTTAGAGATATTAAGTCTTTATTTTGAGATATTAAGTTGTTATTTAGAGATATTAAGTTGTTATTTTGAGATATTAAGTTGTTATTTAGAGATATTAAGTCATTATTTTGAGATATTAACTTGTTATTTAGAGATATTAAATCATTATTTAGAGATATTAACTTGTTATTTAGAGATATTAAGTCTTTATTTTGAGATATTAAGTTGTTATTTAGAGATATTAAGTCATTATTTGGAGATATTAACTTGTTATTTAGAGATATTAAATCATTATTTAGAGATATTAACTTGTTATTTAGAGATATTAAGTCTTTATTTTGAGATATTAAGTTGTTATTTAGAGATATTAAGTTGTTATTTTGAGATATTAAGTTGTTATTTAGAGATATTAAGTCATTATTTTTAGATATTAACTTGTTATTTAGAGATATTAAATCATTATTTAGAGATATTAACTTGTTATTTAGAGATATTAAGTCATTATTTTGAGATATTAAGTTGTTATTTAGAGATATTAAATCATTATTTAGAGATATTAACTTGTTATTTAGAGATATTAAGTCTTTATTTAGAGATATTAAGTCTTTATTTTGAGATATTAACTTGTTATTTTGAGGTCAAAGGTCAATTATTAGTCCATAAAATGATATAAATCCCACTGAGGATCATTATAGAACATGAAGAATATACTTTATTTAGAGTTGGAGCTGAGGTTTTCTGCTGTAATAAATGAATAAAACAGGTTTTTTCTTTGTATTTTACCAGTTTAACATCAGTGGACAGATACAAACCTCCCAGGTCTGACTCAGTCGGCTCACTGCAGGATTACTGAGACCCATAATGATGGCGAAGAAGGTGTTGAGGTTCCTGTAGTCCTTACAGCTGTGGGACACATAGAAACAGGTCAGAAACAGGCAGAAGAAGACAAACTGAAGAAGGAGCTGAGGTCCACGTACTGAGCAGCGATCTTGATGAACTTCTTGAGGAGCTGGACCCGTTTGCTGAGCTGAGAACACAGACAGACCTCGGTGATCACCCAGAACTGAACCTCGTTGAACCTCCTCAGGAACAGGTCCAGGTTCACCGTGGTCTTCTTCACGGTCTTCCTGCCAAACGTGTGGTAGATGAGTTCCAGCTGTTCAGAACCAGAGGAGAAACAGGAATGTGACGTGTGAGTTGACTCAATGCCTCGTTGTTGAGATGAGCTGTAAAATAAACTTAGCCTTCCTGTTATTATCTCACTATTTAGAGATGATAAGGTGTTATTACAAGATATTAAGTTGTTATTATGAGATATTAAGTTGTTATTATAAGATATTAAGTTGTTATTATGAGATATTAAGTTGTTATTATGAGATATTAAGTTGTTATTATAAGATATTAAGTTGTTATTATGAGATATTAAGTTGTTATTATGAGATATTAAGTTGTTATTATAAGATATTAAGTTGTTATTATGAGATATTAAGTTGTTATTTTGAGATATTAAGTCGTTATTTTGAGATATTAAGTCGTTATTTTGAGATATTAAGTCGTTATTTTGAGATATTAAGTTGTTATTTAGAGATATTAAGTTGTTATTATGAGATATTAAGTTGTTATTTATAGATATTAAGTTGCTATTTAAAGATATTAAGTCGTTATTTAGAGATATTAAGTTGTTATTTATAGATATTAAGTCGTTATTTATAGATATTAAGTCGTTATTTAGAGATATTAAGTCGTTATTTAGAGATATTAAGTTGTTATTTATAGATATTAAGTCGTTATTTATAGATATTAAGTCGTTATTTAGAGATATTAAGTTGTTATTTAGAGATATTAAGTTGTTATTTATAGATATTAAGTCGTTATTTATAGATATTAAGTCGCTATTTAAAGATATTAAGTCGTTATTTAGAGATATTAAGTTGTTATTTATAGATATTAAGTCGTTATTTATAGATATTAAGTCGTTATTTAGAGATATAAAGTCGTTATTTAGAGATATTAAGTCGTTATTTAGAGATATTAAGTTGTTATTTAGAGATATTAAGTCGTTATTTAGAGATATTAAGTTGTTATTTAGAGATATTAAGTTGTTATTTAGAGATATTAAGTTGTTATTTAGAGATATTAAGTTGTTATTTAGAGATATTAAGTAATTATTTCAATATATTAAGTTGTTATTTAGAGATATTAAGTCATTATTTAGAGATATTAACTTGTTATTTAGAGATATTAACTTGTTATTTTGAGATATTAAGTCGTTATTTTGAGATATTAAGTTGTTATTTAGAGATATTAAGTCGTTATTTAGAGATATTAAGTTGTTATTTAGAGATATTAAGTTGTTATTTAGAGATATTAAGTCGTTATTTAGAGATATTAAGTTGTTATTTAGAGATATTAAGTTGTTATTTAGAGATATTAAGTCGTTATTTAGAGATATTAAGTTGTTATTTATAGATATTAAGTCATTATTTATAGATATTAAGTCGTTATTTAGAGATATTAAGTCGTTATTTAGAGATATAAAGTCGTTATTTAGAGATATAAAGTCGTTATTTAGAGATATTAAGTCGTTATTTAGAGATATTAAGTTGTTATTTAGAGATATTAAGTTGTTATTTAGAGATATTAAGTTGTTATTTAGAGATATTAAGTTGTTATTTAGAGATATTAAGTAATTATTTCAATATATCAAGTTGTTATTTAGAGATATTAAGTAATTATTTCAATATATCAAGTTGTTATTTAGAGATATTAAGTCATTATTTAGAGATATTAACTTGTTATTTAGAGATATTAACTTGTTATTTAGAGATATTAAGTCGTTATTTTGAGATATTAACTTGTTATTTCACTATATTAAGTCATTATTATGAGATATTAGCACATTTTTTTCATTGTGAAATAATTATATGCATTTGGGTTTAAGGTTTAAGGGTTCCTACAGTGGAAACTGAACCAGTCAAACTTTTATTTGATTCATTACAACAAATTAAATTTTATAATTGTATATATATATATATATACCTCATGGACACAGTGGAACAGCTCCCAGTCGTAGGAGGTCATGTGATAGGCCACGTCCTTAGAGCTCATCAACTCAAACCCAGCCAGAGACCCAGAGGACGGACCCTCCTGCTCCGGGACCGGGGTCTGGAATGAAGGAAATACTCTAGTTTATAGCTAATAATAATGAAATCTGTGGGTTTGTGGGTTTTAGTTGTTGTTTGGGAAGGAAATACGCTGCAAAAATCAGCAGAAAATTCATTTATATCCAACAATGGTTCTCAAAAGGGGGTCCGGGGACCCTCGGGGGTCCTTGAGGGGTCGCCAGGGGGTCCCCAGAAAAATAAGGGCAGTAATTTATCTTCTTTATAATTATTTTATAATCATATTATTTAAATTCAAGTATAAAAACACACACAATGACATAATTTTATTTATTTAATTTTTTATTTATCATTTTAATTTAATTAATTTATTAAACATATTTATTTAATATTATTTTCTGTTTGAATTTATTTATTATTATTATTTTATTTTTACTTTCCATTTTATATATTATATAAAATGAATGATTTTATATATAAATAAGTACATTTAAATGATAATAAATTAATAAATGAAATAAAAAAGTCAAATAAATGGGAAATAATAAACAGATAAATGATTAATTAAATGTAAAATGAAATAAATATGATAATTTACTGGCTTTTTCTATTATGTACAGTCATATATATGTAATTTTGGACTAATTTTCCTAAACTTTCTGTTCTAAAACATCTAAAAGCAAATATCTTATGAGATGGGGTCTAGTTTATGTGAGATTTAAGGTCTTTGACATTAAAACCATTGAGCTAAAATACAGAAAAGGAGAAATAAAAACAGTTTGAGGTGAAACACATTCCCATTAAAGGCTTTAACACATGTTCCTCTGGTTTGATTAAACTGACCAGAGAATCCAGCTGATCCCTGCGGCAGGCGAACAGACGGCCGTTAACAGACAGAGTGGAGAACACGGACACGTCGCTGGACTTAAACACAACTTTCTCTGTTCAAAAAGCAGAAAAACACGATTAATTCATGACGTTTGGTGTTTGCTAGAACTTTATTAATGTTGGACATGAGCAGTCAAACCAGGATTAATACAGAGGTCAACATTCTATATATATAATATACTATATACTGACACATACTGAGTCATAATAAGGCTATGATATAATGGTTGTAGAGATATGTATATATATATATATATATAATTCAGACCAAATAGGAAAATCACTCATAAATAATAATATCCCTAATTTATTGTGAGTAGTATATATATATATATATATATATATATATATATATATATATATATATATATACACAGTATATGTATATATATATAAGAAATATATATATATATACTGTATATACTGTATATGTATGTATAGTATGTATATATGTATATATATATATATATATATATATATATATATATATATATATATATATATATATACACAGTATATGTATATATATATATATATAAGAAATATATATATATATACTGTATATACTGTATATGTATGTATAGTATGTATATATGTATATATATATATATATATATATATATATATATATATATATATATATATATATATATATATATATATATACACATTAATAATATACATTATTTTATGGTAATAGTAGTAACAGTTACTTATAATACATTGTTACTACTAGTACTACTTCTATTACTACTACCACTACTATGAAATGTATGTAAAAGAGTATGTATATATATATATATATATATATATATATATATATACATTTTATGGTAATAGTAGTAACAGTTATTTATAAGTTACTTATATATAATTATATATAATATATAATATTTGGAAAAGTAAAAAAAAACATAAAAAACATGCTATTAACTAGTTTTATATTCTATTCTATAATTCTAATTATTATTAATTATTTATTAGTTAATTATTAATTAACTAAAATTAGTCATTCTTTTCATTATTTCTTTGACATTCTGTGTGATTTTAGTAAAAATAAAATAATACAAACGCATGTTTTAAAGTAAAGAAACCGACATTAACACAAACCTGATGAATGCTTTTAAAGCTGTAACTGACCCATATTCACATTATAGCTGCTGTACATTCTGTGCAGCATAATAAACTCCAGGTCAGCGGTGGATCAGGACATCAGCAGCAGAAATCTGGCTCTGACCGTCATGATCCAGACCACGTCAACCTTCCACTACATCAGCGGATCCGTCATCCCGCCGGCCGTTTGATTAACACGTAGCTGCCGCCGCTCTCACCTCCTGCAGAACTGAGGTTGACCAGCAGCAGCTCCTCCGCTGACCCCAGCCGGTCGGCCACGGCTCCGATGACCTCCCTGACCGAGGCGGCCACCGGGGAGCGGATGGTGGTGTAGGTGTGGTCGCAGCAGAACACTTTAAACAGAACTGGAAGCAGGAAACAGGGAGAGGTGAAGCACTTTCTGCAGAGTTAGAGCGTGATTTATAACACACTGTAATGTAGTTATGAGCTGATAGAAGACTTTATTACTGTATAAATACTAAAATAAGTACTTTATGAACTCCAAAAGCTGAAATATCATATTCCATTAGCGGATATTTTTGCTTATTTCACGTTTTTCTTTCTTTAGTTTGGTCAAATTAGTCTTGTCGGCTGTTTTATCTCATATTTTGGAAAAAAAAAACTTTAATTTTCTGCCAATTCAAGATAAACCTACTCAATATTCGACTAATTGTATGAAATCCAAGATAACATGTCTGTTTTTGCACTGCACAGAGCAAACTGTGACTATTTTATCCCTTAAACCCTGAAAGATTCTCACTTTTTCTATTGAAATAATGTGTAAAGCACTTTGTTATTATAATGCATAATGTCACTTTAATTTGAAAATTCATAATTATAATTATCTGGTGTCATAACTACATTAATGTCATTTATAACAAACCAAGTAGTTTTAAATTATGGCTATTATAATAGTTAATAATCCACCATCGGCTTAATTCTAAGGGAGCAAGCCGACCTTACCAAGATGGCCGCCGTGTGGGGACAGCAGCGTTGGGTGGGTTCTATAGAGATCTACAGTTAAAAGTAGACGTTTTCTTTCTCATCCTGCAGAGTCTCAACCAATAACATGTTCTCTAACCTGAGAAAACCTGTAAATGATCCTGATAATAATCCTTTTGATTTGTCTTTTACTCACTTTCATCGTCACTTTTGATTGGCTGATGCTTCTGCAGCTTCTCGTCTCCCATGCTGAACTGACGCAGGAGAACTTTGTGCTGTGGGTTTAAAACACGTCCAGTTTTATTGAACAAATAAAATACAATAAATACAATAAAACCTGAACTTTCATACCTTTCTCTGTGAGGATCTGGCGTCTTCAGCACTAAAAGGTGGGAAAAAAGTCAGTTGTGAGGTTTCATCTCTTTGCATCATCAGAGTATTTTCCTCTTTCTCTCTATAACTTACTTGCGCTTAACGATTCTTTCCAGCTCCGTTAGTTGCTCCCTGAGCGGTGGAATCACTTTAGCGTCGTTGGAAACGGCCGCCAGAAACTCCTGCAACGCACAGAAAGCTGATTTGCTGCAGGTTTAGTGGTTTAACAGGTTAAATGTCCTGGATCTGGTCCTATCTCTGACCTCCAGAAAGGTCACCGAGGCGACCTCGTCCTGCAGCTGGTCTCCGTGAACGGCAGCCCACTGCATCACCAGGCGGATCACCCTGCGTTTGTTGTTGAGTGTGTAATCCAGCTTCTCCTGGGCGGAGCCCTGAGACGCCTGAGCCCGATAGGTGCAGGACGGCCGTTAAAGAAACAACAGGGAGCTGGAGCACAACCTTTGACCTTTGAACCGACATTTACCGGCAGAAACATGGAAGGATATTGGGCCATCAGCACCGGACACAGCTGAGCGTTGGGGATGAAGACGCAGTGCATGAGGACGAAGTCGTCTAAAGCCGAGTCTGTGGCAGAAAAACACACAAAACCATCGATTCTAATCCTCGAAAATCTATAAAATAAATAAATAAAATCAGAATATTCTTGTTAAACTCGTTAGGGACCTGCAAAAACCTAATTAACTATCTAATAAATACTTAGAATTATACAGATACTATTATGAATGGAGAGGCCATTATGTAATATAGATTTATATGATCTTTATGAGGGAAACCAGAACACTGCTGTGGCCCGGGAAGAAACTGAGATTAGTTCATTAGTAGTTAATTGATTTTAATTCTAAGAATTTATTCTAAAATTCAGACATCTATTGTTGTTCCTGTGTCAAGTGTTTTACTCCAAAAGGTCATGTTTAAATATTCAAACTAGAGACATGAGCAATTTTTTGAAAGAGGTGAGAAAGAGAATAAATGTTTGAAGTTAGGAGGTGAACTTCTTTGTGCGACTTCAAGGTGTGTTCACGAACACCGCGTTAACTCTGAAATCTCGATTTAAAGATCTCAACTGGCCATGAAGGTTGTTTAAAACAGGAACGTTTCCTTTTGAAGAGGCTATTATGTGATATAAAACAAGTAGATATATGATCTTTACAGTCAGACCTTTGAGAGAAACCATAACACTGATGTGACCCGGGAAGAAATGAAGTTTGATTTTAATTCTAAAATTCAACACAGTCATAAGTCAGACATTTATTGTTTTTCCTGAGTCTAGAGTAGTTTATGAGTATTATTTAAACTAAGGACTTTTGAGAGATGAAAAGAGAATTAATGTTTAAACTCAGCAGAGACGAGCTGGTCACGTCTTCTTTATACGACTTCAAGGTGCGTTCAAGCTCACCTTGTTAACTTTCTCTGCAGTTTGATTAATAATCCACATAAAAAAGCAAAACCATAGATTCTAATCTTTGAAAATCCATAAAATGAATAAATAAAATCAGCATATCCTGGTATGAGTCTCTAGATACCTGCAGTACATTTCTATGTTTTACTTTACAATCAGCTCTTTGAGAGAAACCATAACACTGATGTGACCCGGGAAGAAATGAAGTTTGATGCCCCTGGGTTTGTTGATTGATTTTCAGACATTTATTGTTTTTCCTGAGTCAAGTTTTTTGTGATTTTTACTACAATAGTTTATGAGTATTATTTAAACTAAGGACTTTTGAGAGATGAAAAGAGAATTAATGTTTAAACTTAGCAGAGACGAGCTGGTCACGTCTTCTTTGTACGACTTCAAGCTCACTTTCACTGAAGTTTGTGTAATGATCCACATAAAAAAGCAAAACCATAGATTCTAATCTTTAAAAATCCATAAAAATAAATAAATAAAATCAGCATATCCTGGTATGAGTCTCTAGATGCCCATGTTTTGTTTTACAATCAGCTCTTTGAGAGAAACCATAACACTGACGTGGCCCGGGAAGAAATAAGAGTTTGATGCCCCTGGGTTAGTTGATTGATTTTAATTCTAAAATTCAACTAAAATTCAATTAAAATTCAAACAGAGAGAGTCGGGGGAGGTCAAAAACCCCCGTGATGCTGGATCAAAGAGTTCAGAGCCATCAGGCCTCGTTTCTGTCACCTCTGCAGGTGAAATGAAAACCATATGTATCCGCACCAGCGAGCGTAATTAGATCAGCGCTGTGATGTGAGGCTAATTATAGACGAGAAGAGACAGGTCAGCGCAGAGCTGTTGAGGACAGGAGGGAGAAAAAAAACACATCTTCATATCAATAAAGATAATAATAATGTACCTGACTCCGTGAATTGAGAATCCAGTCGCATCATCTCGAGGAGGTGCTCCAGGATCTTCTCCGGCGTCCCCGACATTACCTTGTATCTGGAGCCACGAATAAAACACACACACACACACACTCTGCTAATCAGGAAACACTGGCTCTTAATGCTTAATGACACAGCTGTGGCCCTACGCTGATTCGCGTGACTTGAACGCATCGCTGTGATTGCTTCATTTGCTAAGGATCCTATTTCCAATCAGTGGAGATGTGAGGGTCAGTCGGGGCTGAGAGCTCCGTCCAACACCAGTCACCACGTCCCTCAGCTGTGAGGACACCAGCTGATTACAGGGAGACGTAGGAACTAGTTAATAGGAACTTTACCGGGACTCGTTTTTAACCCCAGGAGCTATAAGGTGTTATTATACGGCCTTTTATATGTGTGTGTCTAATTAACTATGCTGGACTCTGATTGGTTGAATGAACGTTGAATGAATATAGAATAATAGATAATGATGAGGGAGGAATAAAGGAATAAAGTCTTAGTTAGTTAGTTAACTTAGTTTAGTTAATGAACTCATGGATTAAACCTGAATTATAGTTTACATTCTGAACAGTAAACTGGTGATCTATTAGATTTGAGGATGAAATTACTAGTACTAGATGTTGTAGTAGTACTACTAGTACTACTAGTACTACTAGTAGTAGTACTACAAGTTGTAGTAGTAGTTGTAATAGTAGTAGTAATAATAGTAGTCATAGTAATAGTAGCAATAGTAGTTAAAGTAATAGTAGTAGTAGTAGCAATAGTAGTTATAGTAATATAAATCATAGTAGCAGTAGTAACAATAGTAGTAGTAATAACAGTAGTAACAGTGGTAGTAGTAGTAGTAATAGTATCAGTAAGAGTAGTAGTAACAGTAGTAGTAGTAGTAGTAGTAGTAGTGGTAAAAATAGTAGTAGTAGTAGTAATAGTAGTAGTAGTAGTAGTAGTAGTAGTGGTAAAAATAGTAGTAGTAGTAGTAATAGTAGTAGTAATAGTATCAGTAAGAGTAGTAGTAACAGTAGTAGTAGTAGTAGTAGTAGTAGTAGTAACAGTAGTAGTAGTAGTAGTAGTACTAGCAGTAACAGTAGTAGCAGTAGTAGTAACAGTAATAGTAGTAGTAGTAGTAATAGTAGTAACAATACTAGTAGTAGTAGTAGTAACAGTTGTAGTCGTAGTAATAGTAATAGTAGTAGTAGTCGTAGTAGTAGTAGTAGTATTAGTAGTATTGTTATATTACTATATTATATAGTTTTAATTATTTAGGTGAGTCCCATTGAGTAGAGTGTGTTTATTTACTTGTAGTGACAGTTATTTACTGGTAGTGACAGTTATTTACTGGTAGAGTGTGTTTATTTACTGGTAGTGACAGTTATTTACTGGTAGAGTGTGTTTATTTACTGGTAGTGACAGTTATTTACTGGTAGAGTGTGTTTATTTACTGGTAGTGACAGTTATTTACTGGTAGAGTGTGTTTATTTACTGGTAGTGACAGTTATTTACTGGTAGAGTGTGTTTATTTACTGGTAGTGACAGTTATTTACTGGTAGAGTGTGTTTATTTACAGGTAGTGACAGTTATTTACTGGTAGAGTGTGTTTATTTACTGGTAGTGACAGTTTATTTACTCGTAGTGACAGTTATTTACTGGTAGTGACAGTTATTTACTTGTAGAGAGTGTTTATTTACTGGTAGTGACAGTTATTTACTTGTAGTGACAGTTTATTTACTCGTAGTGACAGTTTATTTACCTGTAGAGTGTGTTTATTTACTCGTAGTGACAGTTTATTTACTCGTAGTGACAGTTTATTTACTCGTAGTGACAGTTTATTTACTCGTAGTGACAGTTAATTACTTGTAGAGAGTGTTTATTTACTGGTAGTGACAGTTATTTACTCGTAGTGACAGTTTATTTACTTGTAGAGAGTGTTTATTTACTGGTAGTGACAGTTATTTACTTGTAGTGACAGTTATTTACTTGTAGAGTGTGTTTGTTTACTTGTAGTGACAGTTATTTACTTGTAGAGTGTGTTTGTTTACTTGTAGTGACAGTTATTTACTTGTAGAGTGTGTTTATTTACTTGTAGTGACAGTTATTTACTTGTAGAGTGTGTTTATTTACTTGTAGAGAGTGTTTATTTACTGGTAGTGACAGTTATTTACTTGTAGAGTGTGTTTGTTTACTTGTAGAGAGTGTTTATTTACTGGTAGTGACAGTTATTTACTCGTAGTGACAGTTTATTTACTTGTAGAGAGTGTTTATTTACTGGTAGTGACAGTTATTTACTTGTAGAGTGTGTTTGTTTACTTGTAGTGACAGTTATTTACTTGTAGAGTGTGTTTGTTTACTTGTAGTGACAGTTATTTACTTGTAGAGTGTGTTTATTTACTCGTAGTGACAGTTTATTTACTTGTAGAGAGTGTTTATTTACTTGTAGTGACAGTTATTTACTTGTAGAGTGTGTTTATTTACACGTAGTGACAGTTATTTACTTGTAGTGACAGTTATTTACTTGTAGAGAGTGTTTATTTACACGTAGTGATAGTTATTTACAGGTAGTGACAGTTATTTACTGGTAGAGTGTGTTTATTTACTGGTAGTGACAGTTTATTTACTCGTAGTGACAGTTATTTACTGGTAGTGACAGTTATTTACTTGTAGAGAGTGTTTATTTACTGGTAGTGACAGTTATTTACTTGTAGTGACAGTTTATTTACTCGTAGTGACAGTTTATTTACCTGTAGAGTGTGTTTATTTACTCGTAGTGACAGTTTATTTACTCGTAGTGACAGTTTATTTACTCGTAGTGACAGTTTATTTACTCGTAGTGACAGTTAATTACTTGTAGAGAGTGTTTATTTACTGGTAGTGACAGTTATTTACTCGTAGTGACAGTTTATTTACTTGTAGAGAGTGTTTATTTACTGGTAGTGACAGTTATTTACTTGTAGTGACAGTTATTTACTTGTAGAGTGTGTTTGTTTACTTGTAGTGACAGTTATTTACTTGTAGAGTGTGTTTGTTTACTTGTAGTGACAGTTATTTACTTGTAGAGTGTGTTTATTTACTTGTAGTGACAGTTATTTACTTGTAGAGTGTGTTTATTTACTTGTAGAGAGTGTTTATTTACTGGTAGTGACAGTTATTTACTTGTAGAGTGTGTTTGTTTACTTGTAGAGAGTGTTTATTTACTGGTAGTGACAGTTATTTACTCGTAGTGACAGTTTATTTACTTGTAGAGAGTGTTTATTTACTGGTAGTGACAGTTATTTACTTGTAGAGTGTGTTTGTTTACTTGTAGTGACAGTTATTTACTTGTAGAGTGTGTTTGTTTACTTGTAGTGACAGTTATTTACTTGTAGAGTGTGTTTATTTACTCGTAGTGACAGTTTATTTACTTGTAGAGAGTGTTTATTTACTTGTAGTGACAGTTATTTACTTGTAGAGTGTGTTTGTTTACTGGTAGTGACAGTTATTTACTTGTAGTGGGATGTGGCTGCTCCCTGGCTGTTTGTCCTGCTGCTGCTGATCAGACTTTTCTCCAACACCAACACGTCCTGGCCGTGTTCCTTCAGACGGACCGTGTTGGCCTCCACGTCCTGAACACAGCAACATACGACATACAGGACTTATAGTAGTAGTAGTAGTACTAGTAGTAGTAGTAGTAGTAGTAGTAGTACTAGTTATAATTAAACACTACTATGAATAGAGAGGCCATGGGTAGATATATTTATATCATCTTTACAGAGAGAAACCATAACACTGATGTGGCCTGGGAAGAAATAGAGTTTGAAGCCCCTGGCTTAGTTCAGTGATTTTTTATTAGATTAGATATAACTTTATTGATCCTTTGGGAGGTTACAACATGTCACATACTATAGACACACACATGTAAATAAATAATGTATGTAAATAGATAAAAAAACACCTTTAAACACCAACATGGTTATCGTAAAGGTCACATGGTATGAGGTAGGTGAGTAGATAATTACATTGGAAAAATAGAAATAAATTAATTACACATGGTTGATTTTAATTATAAAATTCAGCACAGTTACTCCAATATATTTAACATATAATAGAGCTTGTACTGCTTATTTACTTATTTAATAAGTACTAGTATTTATTACATCCCTAAAGAGCTTTACTTTAAACACTAGTGGACATCCCAGTGTCCAAATATGTTATTATATTATATATGTCATATGTTATATATGCACAATAAATAAAGAAACATCCTTTATCAAAGCGCTGATGAAGAGGAATGAATTGAAACAGGCTGTGAATGGGAACCTGGCTGCAGTAGCGGGTTTCTACCAGCAGAGGGCAGTAGGGTTTTTTTAACTACCGACCCTCAGGATCCTGTTGAAATCCTCCTTGTCGACTCTCAGGAAGTGGCAGTTGTCTTCTCTCAGGACGATGGAGGCGGCTCTGGGAGCATCGTTCACCAGGGCCAGTTTACCAAAGTCATCTCCTTCATGGAGGGTGCAGACTACGCCCTGGAGAGCAGAGGATACCGATCAGTTAATAATCAATCAATGCTGCAATGATAGGGCTGCAACTCACGGCTATTCTGATTAATTGATTCATTGATTGACGTCTAAATTGTCTTTTTTTTTTTGTCCACAACCCAAAGATCATCAGTTTATATTATAGAAGAATAAAGAAACCAGGAAATAACCAGAGAATCTGGACATTCTCTTTATTAAACATGGCTGAAATTGATTGAAAACGAATCGATTAATCGACTAATCGTTTTCTAACCTACTTTTCCGTAGATGACGACGTTGACTGAGCCTTTTAAAATAATGTACCAGGAGGTTCCTTCCTCTCCTTGACTGAACACTAATACACAGAAGAAAGAAATAGAGATTTAATCTGATGTAGAATAATATGAAATCAGTGAAAACTTAGTTTTACTTACACACAGTTCCTGCCTTTGCATGAGACTCAAATATAAGAACTCCTGACAGTTCTCTCTTCACCTGTAGAAAGAACAGATTAATAACCTCAACTCTGCTGCTGCTGCAGGTGTCAAATAAATAAACGGAACGAGAAAAGGCGACAAATCATCCAGCAGCAACAAGAACTAATGACTCTCCTCACAGGACATTTATCATTTATAACCTATGAAATGAAATGAAACAGGAAATGTGGTTGAAACGTCGAAAATAGGAATAAAAAGTTCACGGCTTTAAAAAAATATCATGAAAAGTCGAAGTAGTCGGCTTTATTTTTACTGATATACCACCAGATATAAAGGATATGTTGGTTGATGATGATTAGAATATAAATTTATGATAAATTTATGGTTGGGAACATGAGAAAGTCAAAAACGTGTTAAAATACAGTTTTAAAATCATTTATCAGGTCTCTATAAATGTACGTTTTGTGTTCATGTTGGTTTCATGTCATTTTAAAGTGAATTTGAACCATTTAAATAAAAAATGTGATTTTTTTTTTTACACAAAATGCATAAAATGTCAAATATTAAATATTTAATTCACTTAGAATATAAAACTAGTTGATAAAGTCTCCATATGACAGTTTTGACATTATTTATATAATAGATATGTTTATTGTTTTTTTATTTTATTTTATACTATTAATACTTACCAATGCTTTAATGTTGCTGTTACTGAGTTTAACTTTTTATAAAGTGTCCTTGAGTGACCTGAAAGGTGCTTTTTAAATAAAATTTATTATTATATATATTAGAAAAATTAAGAAAAACTAACATTTCAGATTCTATTCGTATTCTTATTCTTAAAAAATATAATAAACTGACTAAAATTAAGAAAAAAAATGAAATAAGATAAATTATCTGCCAGTGGAATAAAACAATAGACCAGATATTTTCAGTTTTTGCAGTGTATTAATGAGTAGAATTATTTTATTCCACTTATTTTCCTGATTTGGGTCATTTAACTAAAATTGATTAAAATCAAGGAGAATAAATAAGCTAAATAGCAAAGTTTTGGATGTGAACAACATTTTTTTCCACCAATAGTTATAGAAAACTATATATATACTATTGGATATGATATCTTATTATCTCTACCATTATACCATCATGTATTGTCTTATCATTCCACTAATAAAACATAAAATAACACTAATATCTAATGTGTACAGTGCAGAGAGCTGTACTCACAGTGGTGGACAGGTGAGATAAAGCCTTTATATGCAGCAGCTCCTCATAAATTATCTCCAGATCCTCTGCTGCTCTTTCAGATGGACTAGAACACAGGAAACAGCATCACAGCAGGGATTCTCTTTATTGCAGGTGTTGTGTATTTATCTATAGACTCACTGCTTCCTGAGGATCATCCTCAGATGAGCATCAGGTCCTATCTGTGACAGCAGCAGCAGCGTGTCCTGCAGCTCCTCCAGACTCTCCCTGCTCTCCTCCTCGCTGGGTTCCGCCGCCTCCTCCTCCTCCTCCTCATCCTCCAGGAAGCGGTAGAACAGGTATTTGTCCTGGAAGCTCAGCTCCTGGTCCACTGGGTCCACCAAAGGAAAAGGGGGCGGGGTTTAGATGCAGAATGTGGGTGTTGGACATGCAGACGTTTCACAGGGTCTCACCGTGGTTCAGGACGCCTTCCTCCAGCAGGACCTGCCACATCCCCACAGCCTGGACCCGAGAGTGGATGCAGGAACTCTGCTGCATCTGCCAGTCCACCAGCTCTGTTCCCACGCAGCACTGCCTGCACACACACACACACACACACACACACACACACACACACACACACACACATATATATACATACACTACCTGTCAATTGCATCGTTTAATGTCTCGTCTGACTGGATCAACGTTTAAGGCTTCATTTACATCAATCATCCAGGTTATATTATATATATATTTTATTGCTATATAGCAAATAGATGCAGTAGATTCTCAGAAAACACACAGAATTCATGATATGCAGACGATTAAGGCTGTGACTAGTTTGTACCTAAACTAACATTTAGTCGTATAACCACAGTTTTATTAATAACTGCTTCACATCTATGTGTCAGGGAGTCAATGAACCATGTTGCAATAAGAAATATAATAAAATCCTAATTAATCTAGTTAGTCACATTGGATTAAATACAATAATAGGCAATAATATATAAGAATAAAATAAAGATGGAGTGGAAGTCTATACGTATGACAGCAGCAGTATTCCTGCAGTGTGCATGTATGCATGCAGTAAAGTGATTGTGCAGAATCCTGATGGTTGTGCAAATATTAATACACTGTCTCCTGTCATATATACAGAAAAATGTATATATATATATATATATATGGGTGTAATGAATTGTAAAAGGTATTCATTGGAGTTAAACTACTTACGTTTCAATAGAAATGGTAAAGAATGGTAGTGTTAAAATGACAATTTAACAGCTTTAACCTCTTGAACTCCAGCTATTTTTTAGGTTTAGGATATAGTCAGTAGGAAGTGTCTCTGGAATTAACCTGGTCGACACTAAACGACCATTTATTGATCTCAAATAAACATTTTCATCCCAAAACAGCAACAAAAAAACACATTTTTTGTTCGTCGCTTCAAACAAGCGACTTTTTACTGTAGTGTTTTTTGGCTGCTAGTTTACTGAGTTTTTGTCATAAAGCTATACTGATGGTACCGTTGGACTCGTCACAGTCTCAGCTTTCATATGAGATGTCATTTGTTTGTGTAGCATGAAGTATCAGAGCGCTAGCCATCAAAATGTGGCGAGTGGGTTGGCTTTATGATCGTATAGCGATTTTCATATTTGTTAATTAATTAGCTTGGTGTTGGAGTTGTGTTTGGTGTGTGTAAATATGACTTATATGTGCTTGTAGTGGAGTTTCTCCTGTTTAATTTGATGTATAGCTTCACTATATTTGTAAATGATTAGTGGAGCAATCTCTGGAGTTTAACAGGTTAATAATGGCGAACGCTTCAAGAATCAAAGAGAAGCTCTAAACAGGAGTAATAAAGGTTTCAGTGGTGAGGTTTTAATGTTAATTATCATAAATAAACTCAATAAATCTGCAGCAAAATATAAATAGTTTCAAGTCCATTAAACATGTGTCAAAACCAGGTGATTAAAATCACACTAGAATGATCAGAAATCATCTTAAAAATCACTTAATTCTTTAATCCACTATTCATGAATAGAACATTCTGTGTTCAATAAAGTTTTTCTGTTTTGAATAAATGACTTCGGCCATTATTTTAGCAAATAAATAGAGTATCCTGAAAGAATTCAATATATTTTGCTACTTACTTCTAAAGGTTAAACTTATCCGTTACATACATAGTGAATTATTTAGCTTCGATAATGAACCCCACCTCATTAATTGAATTAATTGATGTATAATTGTTCAGGTGTGACCTACCTGTAGGTCTTGAGGTGATATTTTCTGTCCCGTATCATGTGAGGAGCTCTGGACAGGATGGCGTGACGTAGAACCTTCCCCGCCCGCAGGATCTTCTCAGACGGAACCTGACAAGTAGATTTCAGTGTTTAATCATAATATCTGCGACGTGAACAGGTAATAATTGGCCCTCACTTAGAGCGGGGGGTGTCTACTACCTGAGAAATGCATTTAGGATGAGCTTTGTCTGGGGTTTCAATGAATGAAGTCTGCAAAATGAAATGAAAACAGGAAATGATAAAAGATATGGATGACAGAGAAACTGAGGAGTGAATTCACAAAGAATGAACCTGAAAGACGTGAAACTATGAAAGATTTTACTGATTATTTACATTTTACAGCAGGTTCAGACATAAATGTCTGCTTTGGTGTGAAAGAACCTAATAAATTCATCCTAAAAGACAAGATATAAACATTTTTTTCCTTAAAAATAGCCGCCAACAACACATTAAAGCTAATAACTTTGCTTCTTCTGTTATAACTGTATATTATTAAGGTCAAAGAATCCAAATAAACAGGTTTCAAGTTTAAAAATGCAATTTTTTTATCCATAATATGACTTTAGAGGCAAATTATGCACATTTCTAATTGGATTTTAATGCTGCATGGAAATTAACAACTGAATGTGTAATATGAGAAATAGAAAATAGAAAAATGTGAGGTAACTTGATACCAGATAGTTTAACTTTCTTAATAAAAAGGTTTTAAAATATTAAAAATCAAATGCTATCAACTAGTTTTATATTCTAGGTGGATTATATATTTAGAATTTATCTTTTATCTTCTAAAAAAATGCACAAAATCGTGATTTTTGTAACACAAAATGTACATTTTAAGAGAATTTAAAGACTTTCTCATCTTATTTAAATGTCTAAAGTTTTATTATCTGATCAACAGTGTTTTATATGAATAAAAATGCATTTATTTAGTGTATTATTGTAGTGTTTAACTCTACCTCCTCTATTAAAACACACATATAAATTACTACTGATCAGAAACAGTTGAATATTATGAATTTTCTGTCTTTTTACTAATTTATTTGCATTGCAATGCACCTTTAAAATGATTTTTTAATTAAAAATATGCATAATTTGCCTCTATAATGTCCTATTATAATACATTTATAATGCATTTATTCCTATATGGTCAGAACTTACAGTAAAAACTCTATTAATTAAAGTTTTGTACCTTTAATTATTATTATTAGTAGTAGTAATTATTATAAATGATCATCAAATCAGCTCCAATGTATTTCAGTTCCTTCTCTGGTAAATCTATAATAATATATAATCTAATGAAGCAGGTTTTTAGTGATGTTCAGGTGTGACAGGATGTTTTTGTGATGTCACAGAAACATCTGGAGCCACAGCTGCAGCTGCAATGATAATTGAGTCTCAAGAGGCTGTTTGCATTTACATATATGCAGCTTTCTGTTAATTAGAGGCTCATTTTGGCTTCATTCTGCACCAAATATACCACATTTGATGTATTTCACATATGTGCAGAGAAGCATTGACAGTTTCTTCTTCTTTTATTTCCTTTTTTTGTGAATTAGCCCCTCAGGCATCACAGAAAGTGGGTGAAATTAAAGGATTGTTGTTGCACATAATTGACAATAAAAGACAAAAACAGAAACGGCAGGTTTTATATTTAATTCTTTATTGGCTCGGAGGTAAAATAATCATCATTTAGCAGCGTCTTGATCTGCTTTAATGGGACAGGTTGTATATTCCTGTTGGATTTGTTGTTGTTGTTGTTTATTTCACTGAGACCCTGTGACATTTAAAGAGGATTATAGGAAAAACAAAGTGTGACTCGTGTTTTCATGTGAAGGTTTTAACGTCTGCTGCTTATTTACAAGTCATTTAATCTGTGCACTGTTAAAATGTGCTGTTAAATCTGCATTTATTTACTGTGTTAAACACAGAATGTTACTGTAAATGATTGATGTTGATTTTACAATAAATCACAGCAGTTACTGTAATATAATACAACATAATATAATAATATAATGACCTAATACTGTAAATACACCTGTAATCATGATATTTAACTGATTTTATTGCACAATTAATCATTTAATACTGTAAATACAACTTAAATCTCAGTGTTTAATTGATTTTTATTGCACAATTAATCATTTAATACTGTAAATACACCTGTAATCATGATATTTAACTGATTTTATTGCGCAATTAATCATTTAATACTGTAAATTCAACTGAAATAAGAATATTTAATTGAATTTTTAACAGTTTTAAGTGTTTATTTTACATAAAGACACAATACTGTAAATACAGGTAAATTTACAGTATTTTATAAATTTTTACTGTAAAATGAATCACCTAATTACTGAAATCACAATATTTAATTGATTGATTTTTCACCTGATACTGTAAATACACCTGTAATCATGATATTTAACTGATTTTACTGCACAATTAATCATCCAATGCTGTAAATATAAATAACATCACATTATTTAATTGACTTTTCACTGAAATCTCAGTTTTTTATTTTACAGTAAAATATAATACTGTAAATACAACTGAAATCTCAGTATTTAATTGATTTTATTGCACAATTAATCATTTAATACTGTAAATTCAACTGAAATAAGAATATTTAATTGACTTTTTAACAGTTTTAAGTGTTTATTTTACAGTAAAGACACAATACAACTTAAATCTCAGTATTTTATAAATTTTTACTGTAAAATGAATCACCTAATTACTGAAATCACAATATTTAATGAATTTTTCTGTACAATTAATCACCTGATACTGTAAATACACCTGTAATCATGATATTTAACTGATTTTATTGCACAATTAATCATTTAATACTGTAAATACACCTGTAATCATGATATTTAACTGATTTTATTGCACAATTAATCATTTAATACTGTAAATACACCTGTAATCATGATATTTAACTGATTTTATTGCACAATTAATCATTTAATACTGTAAATACACCTGTAATCATGATATTTAACTGATTTTATTGCACAATTAATCATTTAATACTGTAAATACAACTTAAATCTCAGTGTTTAATTGATTTTTATTGCACAATTAATCATTTAATACTGTAAATACACCTGTAATCATGATATTTAACTGATTTTATTGCACAATTAATCATTTAATACTGTAAATACACCTGTAATCATGATATTTAACTAATTTTAGTGTACAATTAATCATTTAATACTGTAAATACACCTGTAATCATGATATTTAACTAATTTTAGTGTACAATTAATCATTTAATACTGTAAATACACCTGTAATCATGATATTTAACTAATTTTAGTGTACAATTAATCATCCAGTACTGTAAATATAAATGAAATCACATTATTTAATTGACTTTTCACTGAAATCTCAGTTTTTAAGTGTTTTTCACTTGTTTTTTTTATTTTACAGTAAAAATATAATACCGTAAATACAACTTCAATCTCAGTATTTAATTGATTTTATTGCACAATTAATCACCTGATACTGTAAATACAACTGAAATAAGAATATTTAATTGACTTTTAATAGAAATCTGTTTTTCACAGTAAATTTTACAGTAAATCTCAGTATTTTATAAATTGTTACTGTAAAATTAATCACTGAAATCACAATATTTAATTGAAAATCACAGTATTTCTTTTATTTATCAGTACAGACACAATACTTTAAACAGAAGTACAGTTTTCTACTGTAAATATTATAAATCCTCCTGTTAGTCACTGTATATTTTTAGATCACAGGTTTTACAGTGTGGTTCTTATTCATATATGTTAAATAAAACCAAAGCCGGGCTTGTTTGTTTGTTTGTTTGTTACATAACAGAAAAAAACAAGCTCTGGATTCTTGTTTTTTTCTCTTTTACATAACAGAACAACCTGCTGCAGCTTCTTATCGGAGAACAGGAAACAGCAGCAGGAGACAGGAAGTGCTCGGGACTCTGAGGTCACCTCCATTATATTTAGAGCAGCTCTAAACAAACTTCATATTCTCGGGTTATTTCTCTGGGAGGCGTGTGAGCGGAGAGGCCGGTGTCGGCTAAAGTGGAAGTTCTGGGTGAGTTATGGAGCCATAAAGCGACAGGAACAAGGATGATGAACGGGGGTTGTCACGGCAACGTCTCCCTGTCACTAAATTACATGACATAGGCGGTGCATAAAAAAAAATTACCTTATTCTGGTGTTTGGAGACGGGAACGAACGAGTTGTTTCTTATGTTCTCTTTGTCCGGCATTCCTGCAAAAACCACAGTCATGATTAGAAAGAAACAGGATTTTCTTTAATTTCTCTCATAAACCACAAAGAAACGTAGAGTTTAATGAATTTAATGGTAAATAACCCTCTGCTGAATACTTTATCTTCAGTTTTCTAAAAAGCTGTGATAGAAAATCTATGTTTTTTACAGTTAGGTGTGAAAAGCAGGCTTTTATTTTGAAGGACAAACAATTTATGAGGTCACATGACCAGGATATCCTGTTTTCTCATGGATATGGGACATTTTTACCTTATTTTTTACATTTTTTTTACATTTAATTCAATTTGATGATATATATATATATATATATATATATATTTACTAATAATTGCCATATAACAATTTGCAAATATAGGAAATTCCTAGTGTATCCACCGTAATGGAGTTCCTGAGACTATAATTACTACTTTTTCTTACATATATTATATTATTTAGGCCATTTTACAACATTCAAAACATTTTTAACATGTGTAAATAATATTTCATACAATAGAGGGTTATTATTATTTATTTATTATTAAAAATCAAAAAAGAATATCAATAACTTGCTGCAAATGCCCTGAATTATCAGTTTTAATATTATCATTTATTAAATATATTTAATATAGTTACAGCCTGATTTTCTGCAAAACAACTACTTGGTAATATATTACTTAATTTTACTTAAGTATAAGTTTTAACTGCAAAGAATTTGATTAAAATACTTAATTTTCAATATATTTAATATATTTACAGCCCCAATTTATACAAAAGCCCTTGGTAATAACTGTGTTGTATTTTTATATTTTATATAATATAACATTTATATTTGTATGTGTGCTTCTGTAAATACTGTATATTATGCATTGAACTCAACACTAAATTATTCATTTGTGACTCTATATTATAATTGGTTTTAATTAATTAATAATTCTGATAATTCTATTACTTGTAGAGACATCTGTCTAATTAAGGTTAATTTAATTAGTTATTTATATTATTACTAACGTGATTATTATTGTAAAGAGGCAGCAAAGTGATATAAACAGTAAAATCCAATAAACTAATAGTCTTTTTATTCCATTTCACAGCCTCAGAGAAGGTTAGTTAAGAATTTAAAAGCTGGACTTTTCCCCTCAGGACAAACAGCAGAGTCATGACTGTTCAGTCACAACTGGATCTGCAGGACAAACGCTATAATTAGACGGGACTCTCAGACTGCTGATACCACGAATATATATATTTATATATTATATATATATATATATTAGAATAAACAGAGAGGACAGGGAGGAGTGTTACATAATGCTTAGTGCTCTACTGTACATCCATGAATAAAAGAAAAGTACATTTTTTCTGTTCATTCAAGTTTTATTTCACTGTTTGATTAATTTAAAATGTAGTGATTTTTATTGTACAATTAATCATCCGATATTATAAATCTGAAAAAATCCCCTAATAGTGTAAATACAACTAAATTTACAGTATTTTATTAATTTTACTGCACAATTAATCATCTAATACTGTAAATACAACTGGAATCATGATATTTAATTAATTATAGTGTATAATTAATCATCTAATACTGTAAATACAACTAAAATCATGATATTTAATTAATTATAGTGTACAATTAATCATCCAATACTGTAAATACAACTAAAATCATGATATTTAATTAATTATAGTGTACAATTAATCATCTAATACTGTAAATACAACTAAAATCATGATATTTAATTAATTATAGTGTACAATTAATCATCTAATACTGTAAATACAACTAAAATCATGATATTTAATTAATTATAGTGTACAATTAATCATCTAATACTGTAAATACAACTAAAATCATGATATTTAATTAATTATAGTGTACAATTAATCATCTAATACTGTAAAAACAACTAAAATCATGATATTTAATTGACTGAAATCACAGTTTTTAAGTGGTTTTATTTAATATTTTCCATTTTACAGTAAAGATATAATACTGTAAATACAACTTAAATCTCTGTATTTACTGTACAATTAATCACCTAATTACTGAAATCACAGTATTTAATTGATTTTAGTGTATAATTAATCATCCAGTACTGTAAATATAACTGAAATAAGAGTATTTAATTGACTAT
The DNA here is from genome assembly GCA_030544235.1 of Lepturacanthus savala. Lineage (NCBI taxonomy): Eukaryota > Metazoa > Chordata > Actinopteri > Scombriformes > Trichiuridae > Lepturacanthus > Lepturacanthus savala. The sequence goes on along the minus strand of CM060470.1, from coordinate 3,111,270 downwards.
TGATTTGATTGATTTAACAGAAATACAACTTAAATCTCAGTATTTTATAAATTTTTACTGTAAAATGAATCACCTAATTACTGAAATCACAGTATTTAATTGATTTTATTGTACAATTAATCACCTCATTCTGTAAATACCACTGATATCACAGTATTTAATTGACAATTAACTGAAATCAAAGTTCTTAAATGTTATTATTTCATTTTTTTTAATTTTACAGTAAAGAAAAAATACTGTAAATACAACTAAAATCTCAGTATTTAATTTATTTTTATTTTACAGTTAATCACCTAATAGTGTAAATACAACTAAATTTACAGTATTTTATTAATTTTACTGCACAATTAATCACCTAATAGTGTAAATACAACTGGAATCATGATATTTAATTAATTATAGTATACAATTAATCACCTAATACTGTAAATACAACTAAATTTACAGTATTTTACTGCACAATTAATCACATAATACTGTAAATACAACTAAAATCTCAGTATTTAATTGATTTTTATTCTACAGTTAATCACCTAATAGTGTAAATACAACTAAATTTACAGTATTTTATTAATTTTACTGCACAATTAATCACCTAATACTGTAAATACAACTGGAATCATGATATTTAATTGATTTTATTGTACAATTAAACTAACTAAAATCATAGCTAATTGATTTTTATTTTACAGTTAATCATCAATACTGTTAATACAACTGAAATAAGGGTATTTAATTGATTTTATTGTATAATTAATCAACCAACACAGTAAATACAACTGAAATCACAGTATTTACTTCTTTAAATTTTATTTTACAGTAAAAACAATACTGTATAGTATTTATACTGTAAAACAAATAATAATTACAGGAATTATAATGTATGATGATATAAAACTTGATGAAGCAGGATTTAGTTTTTATTCTCCACATATATGGAACAAACCTTAGTTTTAATTCTAGTTATTTTATCTTAATACATATACCTTTGTATTATTATTATTATTATTATTATTATTATTATTATTATATGAGATGCCAAATGCTGTTCAACTGTAATTGTTAAATGTATATTGAAATGTTATAAATAAAGCTTTATTTAAAAAGAAAGACTGCATAGAATTATATATCTGTCTGGACACGTTTGCAGCATATTTGAGTTGTAAACAACAGTTTGTACATTTTAAGCTGCTACAGAGCAGGTTTCTATTGAATGTGAGTGATTGTGTTAATTGTGTTAATCTGTTCATATATGAGGAGGTTGGAGTCGACTGGAGACGGAGGAGATTTCACAATAAACACAAGCAGCAACATGTGACACAAACTGCAGCTAAACCTGGTTATTGGTGGAGTTTCTCCACTGTTTTTTTCTAGTTTTCCTGCTATAAATGATAATAAATGTGGAATATCTCTACAAACACAAAGGTTATTGGACTTAAACTTGGTTTTAAATAAATCTACAGTTTTAGTACAAATAAAAATGCTCAAATAACATGAATTAGCGTTTATTGGAGTTATTTTTGGAACATTAACCCACTTATTCGCCTTTTAAGTGATATTTAAGTCACGTTTTAATTGTTTTCTTCAAAATAAACTTCCCCAAATGTTCCAGGAACATTGAAATAACCTTGGTTTTATGTTATGTTGTATGTTTTTAACATTAACCACTTAATCCACAGGTTAATTTTTCAGTTTTGCTGCTATAAATGATGATAAATGTGGAATATCTTTAATTAAACAACATGTGAGGTGACTGCAGAAGAGTCAGAATCTATTTATGTTGATGTTATAGAGACAATATAAGTAGAAAATAGCAAAAAATTATTCTTTTTAATGTTTTCTTGTGTAATTTAGGAATAAAACTTAATACTGAGCCTGTATCAGGGTTTTTTTTTTGTTGGATTTTAACAGGTTAACAGTTTCCTGATCAGTTCCAGTCACATCAAAGTGATTTAATCTTCATTTATCTTGAAAAGATCAAACATAATAACAGGAAGAAGCTCTTCCTTACTTAAAACCTCATATTACAATATAAACTAAATGAATTCTTAATGTCTAAATATCCTCTTGATCATTTCACTTCAAACTCCTCCCTCACGTCCATAGATGAGTGTTTATAACTGTTTAAATGCGTTTCTATCATGTTCTTTGTCACATCAAAGGAAAACGACTCATCCTCCGCCTTAAGATGCTTCCTGCTTTTATTTATTAACTCACTGACGATGAAAACATTTCATATTAAAAGCTTTTCACCACAAACTCATGGCTTCTTTGAGAAGAACTAACAGGAAATGAAAGAGAATAATACTTAAAATCATCAGCTGCTACTGTTAAATACTCTGTAATACAGCGGTATGTGTGTGTTTTCTACTCTTTTGCATTAATTCCAATGCATTTAAACTGCTGGTCAATACTCAAATTGCAAATAAAGTGAACGGTGAATATAACATTTCTCTTTTCTGTATTTCTGCAGCTGCTTTCTTGTCGTATTGAGACGTTAACGCAGCTGTCAATCATTTTATTTCTGATGCCGACACGCATCCATTCAAGTGTCACATCAGCTCAGTCACAGCAACAGGAACCGAACGTCTTCGACAGACGAATAAATCACTTTAACACATCAGAAAGAACACGGACAAAATCTAAACAGGTGAAAATATCTTGGTTTTGGTGCAATTAGTCCAACACTGAGTAGAATTATCTTATTCTACTGGCTGATTTTATTGATCCCTTCATGAACTTTACATGTAGTTTTGGGTGAAATATCGATAACTATGTATAATATAAATATTTATAATAATAAAATTCCTTCTCTGTCAAAAAAAAAAAGGGAAAATATCTCGTTTTTCGTCAAATTAGTTCAATATTGAGTAGAATTATTTCATTCCACAGGCAGATTATTAGCTTATTTCAAGTATTTATGTTTTAATTTTAATTCTACTTGAAATAATTGTACCAAAAATACAATATTTTTACTTTATTTGTATTTTCTGCAGTGCAAAGCCTCTCATTGTAGTGGTGCATTATTAAAATGCATGACATTAACCCGTTAAACTCCAGAGATTGCTCCACTAATCATGTACAAATATAGTGAAGCTATACATCAAATTAAACAGGAGAAACTCCACTACAAGCACATATAAGTCATATTTACACACACCAAACACAACTCCAACACCAAGCTAATTAATTAACAAATATGAAAATCGCTATACGATCATAAAGCCAACCCACTCGCCACATTTTGATGGCTAGCGCTCTGATACTTCATGCTATACAAACAAATGACATGTCATATGAAAGCTGAGACTGTGACGAGTCCAACGGTACCATCAGTGTAGCTTTATGACAAAAACTCAGTAAACTAGCAGCCAAAAAACACTACAGTAAAAAGTCGCTTTTTTGAAGCGACGAACAAAAAATGTGTTTTTTTGTTGCTGTTTTGGGATGAAAATGTTTATTTGAGATCAATAAATGTTCGTTTAGTGTCGACCAACATCTCTGTGTTTATTCCAGACATACCTACTGACTATGGGGATGTCCTAAACCTAAAAAAGGGCTGGAGTTCAAGGGGTTAATGAAACTCTACTGAGGTTAAAAGCTGCTGGAGTGCTGTGAGCATGCAGTGTTGTTGAAAGACTGAAAATGATTTAAAACATGTTTAATTGAAGCTGAGATTTAACAGCTATGGAGAGTGCAGCAGCCTCGGCTGCATGATTCCTGTTGAGGTGCATGTCCCTGAGGTACTCCACTCTACTCTATAGTGCATAAAATACTCAGCGCTCGGCTCTTACACAGCACATAAGAGCGATGAATAGTAAAGCGGAAGCTTTCCCTTTTAAAAGCCCAGTTGTTAATCTTTATTTTAGCATGAGTGAGTAAAAAATCTGCAATAGGAAATAGAGAAATATTCATGAAGACTTTTTAAAAAGTGAGTTTCCTCCAGTCGATCTACATAAAGAATAATGCAGCATATTGCAGCCGGCTGGGTTTTCTCACCACACGCTGCTGTTCATCATCTTTATGGTACCTGACTTTGAACATATTAAGTGCTCTGTTTGAGCAAAGCTGAGTCAATATTGAGTTAACTTGCAGCAGAAAAGCAGAAATAAAAGTATCAGCGTTCATCACAATGAAAGGAGATAAGGAGAGTGGAGCAGGCAGAAAATATCCAACTAAGACCCTGTGATATAAAACTATATATGATGTTATTAGCAGAGAATCAAAGGCTTTGCTTCTTGTAGTATTTATAAACTGTAGAAATACAGTTCCTCAGTTTTATAATTGGCTGTGATACAGTAATATTTCATGTGTTTCCTGAACTTTACTGCAATAATATTGTGATATTTCCACCATAAGCGATATTTTTCTTTATAACTGTAACTGTTTTAACCCCTTGAACTCCAGCCCTTTTTTAGGTCTAGGACATCCCCATAGTCAGTAGGGTATGTCTGGAATAAACACAGAGATGTTGGTCGACACTAAACGACCATTTATTGATCTCAAATAAACATTTTCATCCCAAAACAGCAACAAAAAAACAAATTTTTTGTTCGTCGCTTCAAACAAGCGACTTTTTACTGTAGTGTGTTTTGGCTGCTAGTTTACTGAGTTTTTGTCATAAAGCTACACTGATGATACCGTTGGACTCGTCACAGTCCCAGCTTTCATATGAGATGTCATTTGTTTGTGTAACATGAAGTATCAGAGCGCTAGCCATCAAAATGTGGCGAGTGGGTTGGCTTTATGATCGTATACCGATTTTCATATTTGCTAATTAATTAGCTTGGTGTTGGAGTTGTGTTTGGTGTGTGTAAATATGACTTATATGTGCTTGTAGTGGAGTTTCTCCTGTTTAATTTGATGTATAGCTTCACTATATTTGTACATGATTAGTGGAGCAATCTCCAAAATCCCCTGTGGTTTAACGGGTTAACCGGCATTTATCTGTCTGTTTGTTTGTTAGCAAAATATCTCAAAAAATTTTAGTCAGATTTTCATGAACTTTTCAGCAAATGTTTGGAATAATACAATTTACAGATGATTTAATTTTGGTAAAGATCCGTAAAAAATCCTGGTTTCTGGATCATTTTAAATTTTTTGTTGTTGGGTAACATTGCAGTAAATGGACCTTCAAACAGGTGTCATCATTTGGGGCCACCTGGTGGTCATATCTGGCAACTGCACTTTTCTTTTCTCACATGAATACAGGTATTTTGGGAATTTTTTGTCTTCTTCTTTGCATTGCTGCCATCTGCAGGACTAGTACTTTATTGCACTTTATCCTATCATATAATCCAGAAGAAATATCATCTTCTTATAAAAAGCTTTTCAGAGATTCCTCCTCAAAGCCAGTTTCTGCAGCTGATATCTACTATGCAATGGTAAACAGGAAGTTGTATCCATGGAGACCTTGTGGAGCTTTGTGATTGGCTAAAACAGCCTTGCTGTCAGGAGTGCTATCGCCACCTACTGCTTTGTTTTGGCATGTGCATCACATTGTTTAAGGTGGATTTTGTGGCTTCTCGTGGTTGTGGAGACATTTTTATGAAGATTTCACCATTGTTGAATCTAGGCTACTTACTGTCGGCGCTACAACTGCTTTCCATCACACCATAGGGTGGAGCGAGCAGTCCGGCCATGCACTGATGATATTTCTGTGAAGAGAAGGAAAGAAAACACAAGAATAAATCTCAAAAATAGTTGTATGAACGTGTAAACGAGTCTTTCCATAGCCTCATATGAGGAGTATACTGTTTTAGATCCAGAATCCATGTGATAATAACACACCTACTGTGCTTCTGCTGCCAAACAGCGCTCATTATGTGCTAATTACTGATCAGAGTGATGTATAAGGGCTGGACAGGGTCGTTCAATAAGGTTATAAAAGCACAATTCTTGTTTTGATTGAACTACTAATTAAAACATACACTCTGTGCTTTTAACACACACACTAGAGTCCTATTGATCTTCCTATTTAACTGTCTGCAAGAAACTATTCTTTAAAATAATGTACGATAATAGCACATCTATGCTTCCACTGTAAAATAGTGCTCGTCAATGGGGTGCACAGACTTTTCGAAGGGCGGGAAACGGAAAGAAAAGGCACATATAATGCATCTTCACCACTGACTAGGGCATTTTAGCACATGTTTTAGCTGCTAGAGGGCAGTGTAACACGCTTTTTAGCTCCCAAGAGGGCACTTTAGCACGTTTTGGCTCTTAGAGGGCACTTTAACATGCTTTTTAGCTCCCAAGAGGGCACTTTAATATGTGTTTTGGCTCCTAGAGGGCTGTTTAGCACACGTTTTGGCTCTTAGAGGGCACTTTAACGTGCCTTTTAGCTCCCAATAGAACGCTTTAGTATGTGTTTTGGCTCCTAGAGGGCACATTAGCACATATTTTGGCTGCCATTAGGGAACTTTAATACATATTTTGCCTCTTAGAGGGCACTTTAACATGCTTTTTAGCTCCCAAGAGGGCACTTTAGTATGTGTTTTGGCTCCTAGAGGGCACATTAGCATATGTTTTGGCTGCCATGAGGGAACTTTAATACATGTTTTGGCTCCTATAGGGCACTTTAGCATGCTTTTTAGCTCCCAGAGGGCTCTTTAGCAGACATTTTGGCTCTTAGAGGGCACTTTAACGTGCCTTTTAGCTCCCAATAGAACACTTTAGTATGTGTTTTGGCTCCTAGAGGGCACATTAGCACATATTTTGGCTGCCATTAGGGAACTTTAATACATATTTTGCCTCTTAGAGGGCACTTTAACATGCTTTTTAGCTCCCAAGAGGGCACTTTAGTATGTGTTTTGGCTCCTAGAGGGCACATTAGCACATGTTTTGGCTGCCATGAGGGAACTTTAATACATGTTTTGGCTCCTATAGGGCACTTTAACATGCTTTATAGCTCCTAGAGGGCTGTTTAGCACATATTTTGGTTGCTAGATGGCAATTTACCATGATTTCTAGCTCCTAGAGGGCACTTAGCAATGATTTTAGCTCCCAAGAGGATACCTTAGCACAGGTTTTGGCTCTTAGAGGGCACTTCAATGTGCTTTTAAGCTCCCAATAGAACACTTTAGTATGTGTTTTGGCTCCTAGAGGGCACATTAGCACATATTTTGGCTGCCATGAGGGAACTTTAATACATGTTTTGGCTCCTATAGGGCACTATAACAAGCTTTTTAGCTCCTAGAGGGCTCTTTAGCGCACTTTAGCATTGTTTTTAGCTCCCAAGAGGGCAATTTAGCATGCATTTTGGCTTCCAAGATGGCATTTTGCGCACGTTTTTTTCAACAATTGGGCCACAAGGCCTAATTTTAATGTTCCTGGGCAGGTTATGCATCCTTCTGTTTTGCAGCATTGTTCTCCTAGATTGCTAACACACTCGCCAACTGAAAGAGTCCTAAAAAAAGTGTGTCAGACGGTGCAGATGGAGACTGATACTGAATGACATCATGACGTTAAGGAAGTACAAACGAGCCGTGAAACAATAAAGTTTCTAAATCCAGACTGTGTCCATTTCTCTGAGCGTTTGATGCATGGGGCTGTATTCATGTTAACAACCTTATCTAGACTAAAAAATGTCAAGAAAATGTCAATTTGCATGATATGGGACCTTTAGCATTACGCATTTCTCTTCCCTTTACAAATGTTATGTAACGAACATTAAACTGCAGCCGTGCATCTTGTAAATGTCATGTTTTTGTCCATGACACTGGTGCCCGAAGAGGTCAATCCAACCATAGATAATGAGCCATAAAAAAGCCTTATGTAACCTAAAAAGCTCCGTCAAAGTGGAGCAACAAATTACTGGGAATTCAACATCAAAACTAAAATCTATACGATTTTCAAAAGAATTTATCAACAAATTCGTGGTTAAAAAAATAAGAAAAGCTAAAAGTGGTTATGTGCAAAAAGAAGGAGGTTTTAGATCAATAAAAAGCAGATTGAGGATCACTTAGTGACCAGCCAATCCGCTCTATCTCTCTATCTCCTGGTCAGAAGAGACCGAGTGAAAGCTAGAAGTCTGCAGCCATTTGTTCCTGGATGGTAATGTATTCTCAGAGGTCAGGTTTTAAATTCAATTCCTCCCTCTGATGTCAGTTAATCACTTTAGCAGCTTTTCCCCTCGACTAAGAAGCCGCTCAGAAATGTCTCAGTTTTTAAAAGCATTTCCGCGTATCTCCTCCAATTAGGATGATGAAAATCCGTTGTTTGAGACTACAGACGACAGATTTAATTATTCAAAGTTAATCGATAAACAGACGCGCGGCGGTAATGATGAAGCCGTCAAAGTCACTTGGACAGAGCCTATCTGTCTTTGTTGACAATTAAAGGATTTAGGATTAGCGAGGGGCACTTAAACTGAGCAGCACATGAACAAATTAACTCGACCCTGTGAGCCAATAAAACCAGGTCCCTGAGGGTCTGGGTCCAGCAGACAGGGTGGGGGTTTCAGCCCAGGATCACAGCCATTGTCAGGTGTGTAAAAAAGCATTTAGTTTCTACTTTGTTAGTAATGATGTTATTGACTCGCACAAAACAGGATGCGTTTGTTTCAATGAGGAGCTATTTTAGCTGATTTTTTACTATTTGTCTGGTGGTGGACCCCACAGAACCACAACTTTTGGGTGTGTAGTCTTTCATTGTCTCTATAACTGTAATTTGCAAACTCTTAAATGGACAAATATGTGTAATTGGGAGAGAGAACCCTCTATAGGTCTATAGAAGTCGGCTGTAGGGGTCTTGCAGGACCCTCTTTGAGAAAAGTCCTGAGTTGCTTGGGCATTGTAGGGGAGGCAAAGGTTGTTGATTAGTAGAATCAGGTGTTTAACTGCTTGGTTGGAACAAAAACCTGCACCCACACTGGTCCTTCTGGACCAGGACTGCCCACCCCTGATATAGAGCCTAAGTACTTCTGGTTGCATGTTGGTTTTAGATCAGGGATTCTCAATCCTGGATGCAACCAAGCAGTAAAACACCTGATTCTACTAATGAAGGTGTTGTGGTTGGAACACAAACCTGCACCCACAGTGGCCCCTCCAGGACCAGGTTTGAGAACCCCTGCTTTGGATTAAGAAGGCTGATCCGTGGACTGCTACTGGGACCTGATCAACCCAGGATGTTGCAAGACCCAAAACACCCAAAGATCCCAGGATACATGAACAAGGATCTGTCCCGGTGGACCCAGGAGGTGTTTCTTGCACAGGAAATTCATGACACCATCAAAAGATGTGTCATTTTTTACCATTGACCAGCAGCATTTTTGTACAAAATAAGGTACTGGATGTAATCTCATATTTAAAGGTACAGTGTGTAGTTTCTGGCGGCCTCTAGTGGTGAAATTGCACAACTGAAAATAGAGAGAACCTACAAAAGGCGTCTCAACACAACGATTCTTATTATTGTTATATTTCACCCAGTATTTGTCTGTTTATTAGCAAAATACCTCAAAAGGTTTTGGCTGGATTTTTGTCAAATTTTCAGCAAATGATGGAATTGTTACCATGAAGAGATGATTATATTTTGGTAATGATCCAGAAGAAATCCTGGTTTCTGGATCACCTTGACTTTTGTTAATTTTGTTGGCGATTTCTGACGCTCCTTTGCTTTATAGATAGATAACTCTAAACATTTTGGGCAGATTTTCTTCAAATTTTCAGCGATTGTTGGGAACAGTGCCATAAACAGATGAGTAAATTTTGGTAATGATCCGGAAGAAATCCTGGTTTCTGGATCACTTTGAATTTTCTGTTGTTTGGTAACATTCCGGTAAAGAACCGCCAATCAGGTGCCATCGTTCGGGGCCACCTGGTGGTCATATGTTGCACCTGCATCGCTTGTTTTCTTTGCACACTAGGAGAGGACTTTGACTTTCAATGCTTGGAGTAGATATAAATGGTTGAAGCTTTAACTTGCATATAACAATGCCTTGAATTCTGTTAATTTTGTTGGCGATTTTTGACGCGATTTTTGACGCGATTTTTGGGCAGATTTTCGTCAAATTTTCAGCGATTGTTGGGAACGGTGCCATAAACAGATGAGTAAATTTTGGTAATGATCCGGAAGAAATCCTGGTTTCTGGATCACTTTGAATTTTCTGTTGTTTGGTAACATTCCGGTAAATGGACCTCTAATCAGGTGCCATCGTTCGGGGGCCACCTGGTGGTCATATGTTGCACTTGCATCGCTTGTTTTCTTTGCACACTAGGAGAGGACTTTGACTTTCAATGCTTGGAGTAGGTATAAATGGTTGAAGCTTTAACTTGCATATAACAATGCCTTGAATTCTGTTAATTTTGTTGGCGATTTTTGACGCTCCTTTGCTTTATAGATAGATAACTCTAAACATTTTGGGCAGATTTTCGTCAAATTTTCAGCGATTGTTGGGAACGGTGCCATAAACAGATGAGTAAATTTTGGTAATGATCTGGAAGAAATCCTGGTTTCTGGATCACTTTGAATTTTCTGTTGTTTGGTAACATTCCGGTAAATGGACCGCCAATCAGGTGCCATCGTTCGGGGCCACCTGGTGGTCATATGTTGCACCTGCATCGCTTGTTTTCTTTGCACACTAGGAGAGGACTTTCAATGCTTGGTGTAGATATAAATGGTTGAAGCTTTAACAATGCAGGATGTGGTTTTCTAGTAGAATTACTAATTAAACATACTTCTGAATATTCGCTTCCATTTCTGCTGAGTTTATTTTCTACCAGATACTAGATTTCTACTAGAAATTAGCAAATTCTTTTATCATTCTGATATTTGCATTTCCATTTTAATCCTAGAAGAGGAGGCTATAAAAGCAATAAATCATTTCACACGTCAAGTACAGAGACTACTTGTGGCTAAATGTGATGATAAATAGCCAACATAAAAGACATGTCTGACCTCCCAACATAAAAGCTACATAAGCCCCGTCCATAAAGACATCTCTAACTAAATGTGCAGACCATGTTCCCGTGAAAGGCAAATTAAAATATTTATGACAGTTCTTCATCCACCATAAAGCAACGATTGGATCTGATTTGTGCAGTGACTTCATGTTCTAATCCTTTATTATCTCCTGTCGTAGGGATAACACAGACCTCGACATGCTTTTTAGGATCTCAGTCTTTATTACAGCAGAAAACTGACAAATGGAGTCAATAACATGCTCCACTGGGACTCTGAACCTCCTCTGTTGTATTAGCCTTGTCTGAAAATGTTTCGGCGTAGATCGACCTTTAGGCATATTCCACTGGGTCTAGTAAAGGCAACAAAGCTCGGTGGCTGTTTCTGGCTCTTATTGTGTTATTTTATAAACTGACTCCATCATAATTTAAGCGATTCTGATCTGTGAGAGGTGTCCAATAGATCTTATAGGGTGTAAAGCTATAAACCGGCCAAGCATGGCTAGGTACATTGTTG